>RJWT010041817.1:0-12251 GCA_004365215.1 Cuniculus paca
CTCTTTCCTTTTTCAGGACCTTTGCACACACTGTTCCCTGCTGCCTGGCATGTCCTCCCTACGCTTTCATTGACTGTTCAGGCTTCATCTTTCAATTCAAATTTGACTTCTTCAAGAGATTTCATTGAGTCTTGCTCCACAAGAAGTTAGCTCTGCTCTGCTTTTCTCTCCAAAGGCTGATCACAATCGTCAATGATTTAATTATTTGTGTTAATTTATTTTTATATCTGTCCCTTTCCCTAAGCTGTAATCTCTGTGAAGTCAGGGACAAGAGCTGTTTATTTTACTAGCCATTAGGATTGTGTGTGAAACAAAGTAAGATCTATTTACTTGACTCCTGATGGACTGACCCACTGAACGAATGAAGGGAATTTATCTTCTGCAAATAACCACTGGGCCACTAGAGGGCAAAAACCCTCATCCTTTGGATTTTTCCACATTTCCAGTGTGCCACATGTGGTTGGCATACCTAAGAAAATGAATTTAAACAGTATTTCACCTCTCACATGCCTCATTGGTCATATAGTAGGTAGAATTAAAAACTCACCTCACCTACTTTATAAGGAATGAGGATATAGATTCCAAAAGTCTACTCATTTCTAACTTTCTAGAGCAGTTCCTACCATTTAAAAAAAAAATTCAGACAAAGTCTGAGATGATTTTTAGAGTACACTTCTGTTTTGTTCCTCTTTACTCGACTCCTGTGATGGACTTTCTTCCTGGTGCCTATGGACTCGGGACACTGACAGGGACAGATGCAGGTCTTGCCATAGGTTTGGTTCCTGGCTGGTGACTGCACAGTGAGTCACCAGGATGTCCAGGATGATGTTAGAGCCCATGACTGCCATTGCCTGCATCCCCAGAAGTGGCACCTGGGATGAGAATTCTGAGCCAGTCCTCAGTCAGGAAATGAGACAGGGCGGGAAGGCAGCTCTCAGCTCGTTTTATCCAATCAGCAATGCTGTGGGACCTGGAGCCTGATACTGTGAGGAGTCACTGAGAAGCATGAGCTCCCTTCCACCTGTCATCCCTCCCAAAGGATAAGCTCGACACTTACAGTGCCCACTTCCTTTCAGGAGGAAACTGACACTCAGGCACTACGACCTGCCTGAAGGGGACACTTTTCTTCAGGACTTGAGAGCTCTCATAAAGACATAGTGACATAGAGGAATCCACAGAGGGAGCAGGAGAAGGAACTAATGTTTACTGCCTTGGGCAGACTGTCTCCCACCCAGCCTTCCCTTCCAAGTTGAGGGGAAGGATCTTGGACCTGATGGGCCATGGACTTGGCTCAGAATGGTATTTCTTATGCCCTTAGTATCTCAAGCGTTCCTCTGACCTGCCAGAAAGCTACTGAAACAAGGGAAATGTTACAGCGGAGAACTGTCACTGTCCCAACCTCCACCATTAATGTGGTAATTTGCCTTTCAGAGGGGACGGTTTCTAATTGTCATCTTCTGTCTCTTTGTTTCCTGAGTTTGCAGAAAAATTCTCTCCAAAATGCAGATATTGTCCTAACTTTTTGTCAGCTATCCTGTGTGACCTTCGCCTCTGGTCCGAGGGTCTCTGGCCTTTTATTGCCCTGTCTATGGAAGGCAAGACAGACACCCTCGCCACATCTATTTCACAAGGATGTTATGAGAAGAGGTGAGATAGTATCTGCAAACTGCTTTGAGTTCTGCAGAAAAGTGCTCTTACGAGCTGTATAAATATAAGTTATTACACAGTATTATTTTAACCTGGCCCAAGTTTAGATTAGTTGTATGAATCATTCATCAACCTTTACTTTGTATAATTAAAAACGTGTGGTTCTTGGAATCTTTGGGAGGTGAGTTAATGTGCCGGAGCGAGGATTGGCAAGCTCCTAGAAGTCAATGGCTTCTGGTCTAAAGATAGATGTGCCGATTGATGGGGAAATTCTATTATCACTTCTCCTTTGGAGGTAGTCTTACTCTGCTCTTTAAAGGCAGCTTTTTCAGGAATCTCTGATTCATGTTTTTCCTGATTCATTCTGGCCTCATTCATATTCTCACCACTGCCATGCTATTTCAGAAGGTACTTTGAGAATGGCTCTGGCTTTCATTTTACCCCTGAGTAAATCCATGTAATATGTCTTTTGCAAAGGTCTCCTTGCATGAATATGTCAATATTAATTGGTACTCAGAGGCTGGCTGAATAATTCATTCCTTTGGGGGCCTTCCCATTGGGCAAAATTTCTCTCAAATGTAAAAGTATCCAAATTTAAAATGCAGCCTCTGTTACATGGACTGCACTGACCACAGCAGCCATGAGGGTAAGGACCAATATGCCAGTGTGAGCCTGCAAGGCCCTAGCAGGGACTGGAGTTCCTCCATTGTCGTGTCTCTCTCCAAAATGCCCAGCACGGCACCTGGTATTCAATGGATGGTCAGTGATTGCAAATTTGAAGAATAAATGCTAATAAAGAGGGAGAAAAAAGGAAATAAAAACAAAATGAACCACTGAACCCAGGGACATCATTAGCTACAGTCTCCGCATATGTTAGTTATTAGCTATTAGTAGCATGGGTGGTCTGGTAGAGATGGACTAATTCTTCTGTTGGCCACAGTGGTGTCAAACAGTATATTAACTATTGGGAACAAGGGTGTTGACTGGATTTCTGCTGTGCACTAAATTTCCCCTAGTGATTCCAATGAATTACATGCATGCCCCAGGGGCCAGAGTTGTCCCCAGCTTGTAACTTATGCAGTTGAAGGATCTGATGGAATAGAAGACTGTCAGGTCTGGTCTGCAAGGAGCATCAACCGTGCACAAACACACCGGGAAGTAGACTGCTGACGAATTCCACCCCAGTGTCACTAAAGATCAGGTTATAGAATAACAGGCAGAGAGATAATTGGCAGATTACAAGGCATTCAGTGGGAGCTGGGAGGTGTGTACTTACAATTTTGCTACTTACCTTTCCTTTAGAGCCTCACCGTGATTTGTCTGCATGGTCCTCATCGTGTGCACCATGACAAAGGAGTTATTGACAACACACCCTCAGACTCCATCACAAATGAGCTAAATGGAACGTATGAACCAAGATGTACAATAATCCCTGTAAAATTCTCTGTTAAAGACGAAACAATACCTACCCATGATCTCTATCTTTATTTTTGTTGATTATGTAAGATTTATCTACTTTTATAGAATTATACTTGCCTTAATTTTTAACACAAACCATTTCTTCTTTGTTTCAACATGAGAAACATGTTGCCCACTTCCTAGATACAAACCTAAATCAACTTGCACTATTTTTTACTTTTACTTTGAGATTTAGGACTTTAGATTCCCCCTACCCTGCTATTCTGCCCCGCTCCCTCCACCACCAAAATTTTAAATGGCCTGTTGTTTAAAAGAAACCAGCAAACTATAAAAGGTCCTTTAAACTTCTAGGACATCAGTTCACTTTTTCAGGAGAACATTTTGAAGAGATGGGGTAAATGAAGTAGAAACATTCAGATTAAATTTCCTTTGAAATCCATGGGTTTTAAAATTAAGGGAAAGTGATTGGCAAAACATGTTTTGGTTTTTGCCTAAACTGAAATGTCTGAAAAATAGTTCAAGATGTTCTTCCATACCCCAACCACATCCATCTGGGACCATCCATCTCTAGTTTAAATCTATTTTTATACATTCACTATGCAAAGAACACAGCTCCTCACTGCAGCCTGAGGGCCATCATATTTTTCTGAGAGAAGTACATGTTGGAGTCTGAAAGCTGTATAACCTTCTAGAAGAAAGTTCTAGACTGGATGATTGTGAAAAGGGAATTGTTTCTCCTTGATGTTGAATCAGGATAGGATATAAAAGCAGAATGTGAGATTCCTTCCTTCCTTGCTTTCTTGCTTTTCCTCTCTGCTTCCCTCTCTCCTTCCTTCCTTCCTTCCTTCCTTCCTCTTTTTCCCCTTCCCTCTTTTTTTACCTTCAATCATTTATTTATTCAATAAATATTTAGTAAGTGCTTCATATGTGCCATAGATTGTGTGAACACAAAGACAAGCAAAAGGTAGTCCTTGGTCTTCGGAAGCTAACCATCTTACAGGGGATAGGAATATTTTTAAAGAACAGAGTGTAAGAAGGTGCCATCTTTGGTGTAGGATGGGGTTAAAGAAGAATAAATGGCCAGGCTTCCCTGGGAATGAAAAACAAAATGATTTTGTGAAGAAACTATGAAAGATAAGAAAAAAATGAAGTTGAAAAGTGGAGAGTGGTTGGAAAACCAGAAGCCCAAGGGAGGAATAAGGAAGAGCATTCACTCTGAGAAGTTATTGCTCCCATTAGGCAAAGGAGAGAGTGATAAGAGCAAGGGGGAGCCAACCTGTTGTTTTTTCATGAGTGGAGGATTTGTGCTCCCACTGAGGATCATTTCCCTCCATTTCCTCAGATTTGGCCAATGTCTCTCCACCTGTCTTGGTAGCCTCCTGATTGACACTCAAGGTACAATCATGGCCATGACTGAGCTCTGTCTATGTGTGAACTCTTTCTCCTCCCTAGGTGTGGCTGGTGTAGACCAGGGGTCACCAATCCCTGCACAGCATAGCAAGAAAAACTGGACCACATAGCAGGAAGAAAGTGGTGGCCAAGTGAGGCATGCTCCCCATCACTGGAGTCACCACCTGAGCTCTACCACTGATCAGCAGAAGTGTTAGGTTCTCATAGGAGCGAAAACCCTACAGTGAACTGTGTATGTGAGGGAGGGGTCTAGGTTGCACTATCTTTCGAATCATCTTGAAACCATTGTCCACTCCCCAACCCATGTCTATGGGAAAGTTGTTTTCCATGAAACTCGTCCCAGATACCAAAAAAGCTTGGGGACTGCTGGACTAGATGATCCATAACGTCTTTAAAGGAAGGCCCTTTAGTGCTGGCTCTGAAAATGACATCAATTGTTGATTTGTCTACTGTTTTTTTATTCTAAATATGCAAGCAGAGAAATTTGGTTCAGAAAATCTGTACTTCTCCAGCTTTTCAACCTCAGAATTCCATTGCCCACGGATTCCCTTAATCTCATCTCCATACTGTAAATCCCTGATTTATAAACATTCAAGTTACAAAGTTTCACAGGTGTGCTGTATAAGACTCACTTTGAAAAAAAAATCAAGTTATATCCCATACAGGTACAAATTCTTAATGATAAATGTGATTATTATGTATATCTAAAATGTGCCAATAAAATCTGATTTAGGAAAAAAAGACTCACTTTTTCAGCATATGAACAAATCCGATTTACAAACATTCTCCCAGATTGGAACTCATTCCTAAGTCAGGGATTCACTCCACAAAGAACCTAGAGAGTGTTTCTCCTTCACGGCACAGGCACAGGCACCTGGAAGTCATTCACCTTGCTGATTGACAAGTATGCTGAGATGACACAGCTTCTCCTATGACTGTTGGGTTATGACTTTATTTGGAATGTGATAAGAATGTCTGTTTCCTCATATTTCACTGAAATTGCTAGTTAATTTGTAGCTGTGTGTTCATCTCATCACGTGGCTGAAAAGCTAACTGACTTTTGCATACATGAAAATGTTATTGGTGATTGGGTTGTCACATGTAGTGTAATGTGTGGTTTGGAAGCCATTACAGGATTAGAGGCAATTTAGAGATTATCATCTGCATCACTTATGGGGGTTTAGACCACTGGCAGTTTCATACTTTCAGTCATTTAGACATCGTGGCTTGACATATATGTAACATAGGTTCCCTGCTTTATTGACTAAAAATATATAAATAATAGATATCTAGATATCTATGTGTATATTGATAGAGATAGAAAGACGGACAGAGAGACAGACAGAGAATGACAGAGAAAGAGAGTGTACTATAGGAGTTTTACTATTTTCTTTCACGTTTCTGTGTTGCTTGACTTTCCTCCCACTTGTATTGTGCTATTTCTGAATGCAGAATATTAAAACAATGGGAAATATATATGTGCAAACTGTTTAACTCCAAACTCAGCCCTTCTTTTTCAAATTCTAGTTCTAAACAGGTTGGAGGACTTTGTTTTCACTGTTTCTGTGATTTTTATCTAAGTGTCATGTGGAACTTCAGTTCCAATGTAGGCTTTCAGGAGTCTCAGCCTCTCTGGTTTGCAAACTGAGAAGGGAGGGGGACATGTGAAGCCTCAGGCTCCTCGCTGCTTCAGCCCAACCTTGGCTTTCTATTCTCCTTCAGCCTTTGCTTTCTCCATCCCGAAACAACCTTCTCCTCCCTGTGCCTCACCCAAGGCTCTGTCGGGGACTGGGAAGAGCTGGAAGAGGAAGATTTCTTCTGAGTTAGGTGACATACATGGAAGGGACAAGCAGAAGCCACTTGGGGGTGAAGCTGACTCTGCTTTATTTCCTGCTTCGGGGTTGCACTTGCTACATAACTACTCCTAGGCTGCCCTGAGAATGGGAAATGGGAAAAATAGTGTTACTTCCTCCTAAAATCTTTTTGTAACCCTTGGTCCTTCAGATTCTTCCACAAAGCCCCTACTTGTCTCCTTCAAGACATTTGTCTGGCTTCATCAGGATGGCCTATTTATCCCTGTGTCTCACTCACTCAACTTGAGCCCTATGAGCTCAGGTTGAATAGTTATTATAGTAAGACCTCAGTAGTACACAGTAAATGTGTTCAAGGAGTACCAAATGATTAACTGTGGCAGAAGATTCTGTAAAGTTCAAATGTAACACATGCAAACTCTTAGGGCATGCATGTCATGTTGTAGGCATCACGAGAATGTTAGAGTCCTTAGAATTATGTTCCTAATCACAGGGGTAGAAATGGCTGTGTAAAAGCCAGGATTGCTTTAGGCGCTGTGCAGAGCTATGCTCGGGGTCATACCAGAAGGATTGGTGCTGGTGAAATAGTATGATGCCAATGTTCAGGTGTCAAGGCAATAATTCCAACACCTCAGGCTACACATATTCAGGGCTGTCCCAGGTAGGGACACTAAACTCCAAGGTTGTGATGTCCCAAAGTGAAACAGTAAACTGAAGAATATTTTAATAATGGAATATTACACTGCAATGAGACTGAATGAGCTATAAATAGACATAAAAAATGGTTGGCTCTCACAAATGATGCAGAGTGGAAGAAGCCACTTGCCAAAAATGTAAAGTATATGATATTTACATAAAGTATATATGAAGACAGCTAAAGTAACCTATGCTGTTTGAAGGCAAGACAATGGCCTCCCTTGAATGCTGGATAGTGACTGGACAAGAGCATGGGGGTGGGGTTCTGGGTGCCAATTGTTTCTCGTTCTGAATGCTAGTTATGTAAGTGTTGGAGGTGCATTCTTACTTGTACTTTTTAATTATGTAATTCAGTGGGAAGTTAAATAATAAGAATTTGTGAAGAAAGACCATAATAGCATCCAAGAACATATACCAAGTAGGCACTGCTGGTTTTAGAAATGCCAGTGAAGTAATTTGCATATAAAGGGATAGTGTCATTCATGAGATGGGGAACTCTGGAAGAGCTAGGTCCTTTCGGCTTCTGTCAATAGCTACTCTAACTTTTCGGTTAATGATGATTTTTTTAAAGTGCTAATAGTTACCAATTGCTTACTATAGCTATTATGCTTCTTCTCATTGTACAGATGGAGAAATTAAGGTTTAAAGAATTGAAGTGATAGACAGAGCTGCTTTTTGTGGCATGGAGAAGAGAGGTCCCACCTTCTTTCTGGCAATACCTCTTATGAGACCCTCAGAGAGAAGTGGCAGTAGGGAGTATTGAGGCAAAAAGGACCAAGCCTGGTTCCAAATACAGTGTGAAAGCAGGGAACAACTCAGGACTGAAGGAGTAGGTAAGGGTAGTAGTTGTCTCAGCTGTAACCTCTGCTGTGGATATGAGGTAGACCAGATGTACTACATCTCCTGGTTTCATTGCATAGTATACTAATACTGTAGCAGGGATCAAATGGGGCTTTGCTAAAATCAGAAATTATGTAGAAGATAGAAACTAAATATGGATATTTAAAATATAATAAATGTCAATATAGCAATTATAAAACAATTATATTTCCTTGCATGCTTGGATTGTGCACTGAGATTCATACCTGCTATTTATTATAACAGCACTTGAGATCTTCTTCGGAGCAGAAAGCATCCCTCAATAGAGCTCATATCTTGTCACCTTCAGAGATCATCTGCAAGCCACTGGGTGGGAAGAGTAAGAAAGAGCAAGAAAGAGAGAGAAAAAAAGAGAAAGAACTCATGTCTCTCTGTGGGTCCATGAATGAGTTTAGAGCAGGGCCTGGCCCATGGGATACAGAGGAGGAGTTCATGTGTTTTTACTTTGAGACTATGTATCCCATAGTCTCCCAAAGTCTGCTTTCAGATGCTGTTAGCATTATCAGTTCTTGAATTTTCTTTAAGAACCACATTTTATGTGGCTCCCTAATGATAGAACTTCTTTTAACCCCAAACCCTGCAGAACACTTTCATAGGGTTTCCATTAAATGACCACAATGAAATGTGCATCATACTGTATTTGAGGCTCCCCACTTTAACATGGGCATACTCTCATGCTGTCTGTGAGGCATCAGGATCACTGGAGTATGTCTCTAATTTGTGCTGCTCTTGGGAGAAGTATCAATAGTAAGATATCACTTTCATAAGCGATATCATATCCTGATTGAACATTGCCAGGGAGTCTTAGGCCACTTGGTGGTTGCGTTTGCCTTAGATCCAATTACAACTGGAAAAGTGGTTTGCATTAGAAATTCTGACTCTAGGATTTGATCATTATGAGTGGGATAAACCACCAAAAGAATGTGAATTGCTTTCACTAAAAGGCTGTATTAGCACAGAGAGTCTCTTTCATATTTCAGACGAGGAAAGCCCAGTATGGCCTGCTTCCCTGCAACTGCCCTGAATGCACTAATCAAAGCAGAGTTCTTCCTTTGGTGTGTCTGTTGGGATCCTCCAGCCAGGGATTTTAGTCCTTGAATAACCTAAAGTGCCTTCTGCAGCCCAAACCCTGAGACCTGAGGTTCATGGATATTATATCTGAAGGTGGTTTTGCAATGCTTTTCCTAAGTATCTGGACACTTTAAAATGATTGCCTCACCGACCTTCCTCTCCAACTGAACTCTTAGGAATGCTGCAATATTTCTGCCCAACCTGCCTAAAATGTAGAAGCATCTGTGGCCAAGATGCCCTATCAAGGAGGTCCATATGCAGCACATGGATGCTGGATATTGGAGAAATGAATCTTCCAAAATCCTTTGAAAGGTCATTGTCAGCTAGCATCCATGAAAGGACCCTTGCCACTTCATAGATCCTGCAGACTAGTGTGACCTCCCGGGAACTTCTCCCCTTTTCAGAGCAACTGAATCCACTAACAGTGACAGACCTTGTTCTTGGAACTGGAATCTACTTAAGCAAAGAAAGATGTAAAATCTTGGGAGGAAGAGTGTGAACCCGTAAGCCCTGATTTCCCTCCCAAACCAGGCAGCTCAGCCCTGCTCATCCAGGTAGCTGAACATGCAGCCCCCATGTCTGCATCTGCTAGATGGACATGCAGTCAAGTGAGAGAGAAGGGCAGGCAAATGGGCTGAACCAGGCCCACTCTTGAACTGTTCCCACCCCCACTTCTTGCCCAGGAAGCTGAGGACCCATTCCAGATCCTTGTAAATAGGTCACTCAGATTGAACCAGGGTGAGCTGGAGGAATGTGTCCTCAGTAGGGAAATCTATGTCAATATATATATATATTTTTTTTTTGAAACAGATGTACTTTGTTTTTTTGTTTTGGTACCAGGAATCGAACTCACAACCTTGAGTTTGCCGGGAAGGCACTTCTACTGATGAGCTAAATCCCTGGCCCCTAGATGTACTTTTATAACCAGTTTGTCATATCAGTTCTTTTGAGATTACATAATTATTTGGAAGAGAAGTCAATGTACAGTCTGGTAAAATGATTTGAAGAGATTCACAAGTAGTGTTTAACCTTTACTAACTACTTTACTATCAAACATATATACTGCAAATCTTGGCATTTTACAAAAAAAAAGAAATTCAGCTGATTTTTAACAGCACTGCAAATGTTTCTTATTTCCTTCCACCTGCTCACTCGCCTTTGCCTTTTCCTCTCCCTGCCTTCTTCTTTTGCTTTCTTCATGTTTTCTCTACCTCAAGCTCTTCTTGCCTCTCTACCTTCTTTTTCTTATTATAATAGAAATTCTGTCATCTGCCTTCTAATTAATCACATTAAAAAAAACAGAGTTGAACTGCAAATGAATGTTCTTGGTTGCATTCTCTATATGAGAAATTTAGTGACTGTTGAATGCTAATGAAACTAAAAAAATGTAATTGCCAATCACATTTTTCGTTGCAAAACATCAATGGGTATGAATTGGCCAATTTGAGAGAGAGAGAGAGAGAGAGAGAAAGAATAGCATTTCTACTTTGATGATAGAATTTTTTGTTCTGAAGTTTGACCTTCTGGTTCGAAAGGGAATAATGCCAAGATTCTGAACCCAGCCCATGTAGAACTTCAGGCTCAACTCTAGCCAGGGTCTTAGCATCGGATAAATCACTGAGTGTGTGCTTTCCAGTCCACTTCCAGAGTGATAAGCTTGCTGAGCAAGGGGAGTTCTGATCCTGATAACAGCCCTCAGGGGAGCCACTCCTGCTATCCAAGATGACAATACAGGGCTCCGAGGAAGCCAAGGAGGCTCTCTCACTTCCCGGCTGTAATGCTGAATGCATTACACGAACAAATCAGGTCCCCCAAAGTAATATGTTTTCACCTCACAGCAAGCAGCGTTTGAGTTCAGGGAGAGAAAATGTGTATTAAGAGAGCGGGTTAAAAATCGACATTATCCCAGACTTTCATGAAATCAAAATTATGTCCATGATGCTAAGTTATTATAATGTATTTATTACCAGGATTGCTTTCATATTTAACCAATTTGGCCCATCTCAAGACCTGTTTTAAAATGCACCACCTTGCCCACCTTTCCCATTTTCATATGAAAAACAGGAAAGCAAAAACTAATTTACTCAGAGAGACACAGAGCCTGTTTGCCCGTTTATCTCTTACAGACCACCCCTCAGTCCAATGTTGACAGTACATGATATTCCATTAATCTGCCTAATGAAAATTTAACCAGTGTTATAAACAAATAATTGGCTATTATCCTCTCAAAGATCCCGAATAAATTACTTCTGCTTATTTTCCCCCCTCTCTCAGTGCTCAAAAGGCAGACCTTTCTGATGGATGTCACAGGGAGAAGGAAGGGGGGCTCTGCTCCTTCCCACTCCAGCTTCCTCGATGACTACTGTGATTGTCGTGGGCAGACTCCACTCCGGGAACACCAGATGGACCATTATGAGATGGGAAAGGGTGGGAACGAGAGGGAACTATCTCTCCAGGGTCAACGCTTGGCTCCCCTTTAAGAATCACCCCTACCCTTCTCTATCCCATTCCCCTTGCTGCTGTCTTCTACCTCACCTTTCATTCTATTCCTTTGCCTCTGTTACACTCTATTCCCTTGCCTTCCCACTCCTACTCTCTGTGTTCTTACAATCTTCATCTCCCATATTAATCTCTGCCACACACCCAATACCTCATCCACATATTCCTCTTATACTTCACTCTTATCTTCATAATCTCCCAAGCAAGTGCCTGCTTTAAACAGAACACCCAGTGCCAAAGCAGTTGGCATACACTATATGGAAGAACTCAACTAATCTGTTTAGATAAGCTACAGACACTGTTTGTAGTATTATGTTGAATCAGACCCATTGAAGGAATCTACTTGAAGCCATTATTGCTAAAAATTGGTTCCATCCCAGTCCCACATTAAAGCTACAACAGCATAGCCAAATGAGAGAATATTCAAAGGGAAAATCTGAGACAGTACTTAAAATACTAAGTTGCCTTTATCACCTTAGTCATCCTTCTCCTCTACCACATACAAATTTTTATTTTTAAGACAAGGCTGGTGTCTTAGTCACCTATTTCATTAGTAAGTGACACATGAAAGTGCTAAATGAATAAATGTATATGTGCATGAGTCAGCGTAAACATGGTGTGCTCTTTGAAGAAGCATTCCTGTTGCAAAAGCAATAAAATTATGATTTATATGAAGATTTCATGTTTAAAATGATGGGCATCTTTTCTCACAGTCTTTCAATTTCCCAATGCCTTCAAGTTCCACAATTTATGCAAGTTATAAAAATGAACTTCAATACCATCTATACTTTCTTTTAAGTGCTTAGTAAAAAATATCAC
>RJWT010041818.1:0-12261 GCA_004365215.1 Cuniculus paca
GAAACCAACTTCCAAGACACTATTTCTGTGTGTGTGTGTGTGTGTGTGTGTGTGTGTGTGTGTGTGTGTGCTTTTCTTCTTTTCTTTATGCTGTGTATAGTGCCGCACACCTGTACTCCTATGTCAGACTGCGATACATAACAAGCCTGTCTCTACACAATGACAGTTCTTTTTTCTTTATTACAGTTGTGGAGATTGAGCCCAGGGAGCACTGAGCTATATCCCCAGGTCTTTCTTTATTTTGAAACAGGGTCTCACTAAATTGCCCAGTGTAGTTTTTTTTTGCAGCACCGGGGATTGAACTCACGACCTTGCGCTTACCAGGCAGGCGCTTAGGCCGCTGAGCTAGATCCCTGGCCCATGTTTTTGAGACAGGGTCTCACTATGCCGTTCAGGCTGGCCTTGAGCTCACTTTGTAGCCCAGGCTGGTCTGGAACTCGCAACAATCCACCTGTCTCAGCCTCCTGAGTGCTGGGATTACAGGTGTGAGCCACCACGCCCGGCTTGCCCAGTGTAGTCTTGAATTTGCAAACCTCTTGCCTCAGCCTCCTGACTGGCTGGGTTCCAAGCCTGTGCTTCTGCACCTCGCCTGGAAGACTTGAGAAGGTAACAGTACTCCCTAAGGTGATCCACATGTTCAGTGCAAGCCTTCCCCAAATCCTACTTGCTTTCTTTGTGGACATTGCCAAAGTGACCCAGGACTCATGTGGTAACTCAGGGGGCTCAGACCAGCCGAAGCACCTTGGAAAAATAAAGCAGAGCTGGAAGACTCACTGCTCCACAGAGGCACCGAGCTAATGGGTGGCCACCACCCAGCCCGCACAGGCACAGCACCATCAGTGGACGGCCAGGTAGGCATGGGAAGGTGCTGCCGGGGAGGATGAACCACGCACACACACGCGCGCGCGCACACACACACACACACACACACTAACCTGCCATGCTCCAAAGACGGAAATGTGAGACCTAAAATTATACAATGCTCAGAAAACACAGGGGCCTGGCATGGTGGCACATGCCTATAATCCCAGCACTTGGGAGCATTTGAGACAGGAAGATTGTTGTGATTCTGAGGTCAGCCTGAACTGCATAGCAAGACCCTGTCTCGAAAAAAAAAAAAAAGAATAACATACAGGGAATGTTTTCTTAGACAAGACACCAAAACACAAGCAGCAGCAGCAGCAAGATAAAACAGGCATCAACGGAATGAGAAATGGTGTGCCTCGAAGAAAACTCAAAAAAGCTAGAAACAGCCAGGTGTGGTGGCACACACTTGTAATCTCAGCTATTCCAGAGGCTGAGGCAGGATTCCTGTGAGTTAAAGGCCAGCCTGAACCTCCTAGTGAAACCCTGTCTCAAAAAAAAAAAAATAAAACACAAAACACATAACAAAACAACAATAAAAGAAAGATGAAAGAGCCAGGCATGGTGATGCATGCCTACAATCCCAGCACTTGGGAGGCTGAGACAGAAGGATCAATGTAAGTTCAAGGTTAGCCTGGACCACACAGTAAGACCCTATTTCAAAAAAAAAAAAACAAAAACGAAGATCTGGATAGATATTTTCTACCAAAAAAAAGATGCTCCTTCAGCATCAGGGAAATGCAAATCTAAAGCACAGTAACATGCAACTTCATGCTTGGAAGGGTGTCATTCAAAAAGACAGATAATAAATACTGAGCAGGGCCCGGGATTTAGCTCAGTGGCACAGCACCTGCTTGGCAAACATGAGGTCCTGAGTTCAATTCCTAGTGCCAATAAATCAATCAACAAATAAATGCTGAGCAGAATGTGGACACACTTGTAGGAGAGAGAGACCCACGCAGGAAGAGAAGAGACTTTCTGAAGCTGAAAGTTCACACCCAGTGCCTAATGCAGCAAATGAGATTGCAAGACACAAGGACCATGAGAAAATGAGGGCGCTATTTTTCCCACAGTGGCTGAGGTGGCACCGAGCGCCGGCTGGGTGATCAGACCAGGGCAGGATGAGCTCTGGAGCAGCTTCCGGCCTCCGGAGCGTAAGGAAGCCCTTGCCCTGCTGTTTGTTTCTGTCCGAGTACTGCCGTGAGGAGAGGTGAAGAGCGTTAAGCTTCAGTGGAATACGCATGCTGAGACCCAGACTCGAGCGTGAAGAGGATGGACACACTCCGAACAGAAAAGGGAACAAGCCAGAAGCGGAAAATGGGTGCACTGTCCAGCAAGACCCCAGGAGAGGGGAAAAAGGAAACTTACAATTCAGAAAACTACAAATAACTATTAGTCAGGCGCGGTGGTACATGCTGTCATCTAAGCCCTCAGGAGTCTGAGGCAGGAGGATCGTTGTGAGTTTGAGACCAGCTTGGGCTACAAAGTAAGCTCAAGGCCAGACTGAACTGCATAGCAAGACCCTGTCTCAAAAAGACAATAATGATAATAATTAATAAATAAATATAATTAAAACATCATTATGAGAGACCTACCAGCTGGGAGTGATGGCACATGCCTGTAATCCCAGGGCAAGATGGGGCAGGAGGGTGAAGGATTCAAGGCCAGCCTCAGGTACACAGTGAGACCATGTCTGAAAACACAAAACCAAAAATCAAAATAAGCCAGGCGCAGTGGTGCACACCTGTAATCCCACCACTCAGGAGGCTGAGGCAAGAGGATCACGCAAGTTCAAGACCAGCCTGGACTACATAGTGAGATCCTGTCTCAAAACAACAAAAAAAACCAAAACATCAAAAAACTCCAAAAAACTTGTAGCATATTAAGATTAGACAAAATAGGTTTTAAAAGAATAAAATAGTTTTGGGGTATAAAGTATCTCATTATATGAAATGAATTTAATTTACCAGGATGATTCAATAATTTAAAACTTATACCAGGCATGGTGGTGCACACCTGTAATTCCAGCACCCAGGAGGCTGAGGCAGGAGAATTGTCACGAGTCAGAGGCCAGCCTGGGCCACACAGTAAGACCCTGTCTCAAAAAACAACATGAAAAGCAAGGGGCTGGGGACCTAATTCAGTGGCACAGCGCCTGCCTGGCAAGCATGAGGCCCTGAGTTGGATTCCTGGTACCCCCCCCAAAAAAGTAAAATTTGTATACATCTAATAAAATAGCCTTAAATATATAAAGCCAAAAATTGCCAGAACAACCAAGAATGGTGGTGTGCACCTTTAATCCCTTCTACTTAGAGAGCCGAGGCAGGAAGCTCACAAGTTTGAGGCTAGCCTGGGTAACTTAGTGAGAGCTTGTCACACACAAAATAAAGGCCTGGGGATTTAGCTCAGTAGTAGAGCACTTGCCTGCCGTCGCCAAGGACCTGAGTTCAATCCTCAGTATAGGCGGAAAAAATTGGCAGATCTAAGGAAGAAATATGGACAGACGTGAGTGATTTTAACAATTATTTATTGTGGGAAATCAAACATAGGAAAGTCATTAAAGATGATGTATACAGTTATGAAGTGAGCTGGAGTGGCCTCTTAGCCATTGGTTAGAGTCTACATGTCTTTCTGAAATCCATGACACAGTTTTACAAATTGTGAAATTACTGTACCATAAAGAAAGTCTTAGCCGGGCGTGGTGGTGCACTCCTGTAATCCCAGCACTTGGGAGGCTGAGGCAGAAGGATCGTTGCAAGTTCGAGACTAGCCTGGGCTACAAAGTGAGCTCAAGGCGAGCATGAGCTGCAGAGTGAGACCCTGTCTCAAAAAGCCAAAAAAAAAATAAAGAAAAAAAAAGTCTTGCGGGTCATGGTGGTGTACTCCAATAATCTCAGCACTTGGGAGGCTGAGGCAGGAGGATTGCCATGAGTTCGAGTCCAGGCTGGGCTACACAATAAGTTCAAGGCCAGCTTGAACTGCAGAGCAAGACTTTGTCTCTAAAAAAAAAAAAGAAAGAAAGAAAAAAAAGTCTTTAACCATGCCAGATATCAGCTAATCCACATTCTCTGACCACAGAGAAGTACAAGAGTCAATAAAAAGATCAATAAAAAGTTTGGAAAATACACACACATATGCACTCATGGATAATTTATAGGTCAAAGAAATCAAGAAGAAAAATATAAAACTAAGTGATAAAATTTTTACATATCAAAACTTTTGGGATATACATAAAGCAAGTTTTAGAGAGGAAAGTACATGTAAATGAGAGAAGAAGAACTAAAAATGAATGAACTCTATATTCATATTATGTATTTAGAAAAAGAACACAGTACATTCAAGTAAAAATGACATAACAAAAAGGGAAATTAAAGGAAGAAAATAAAAATAAACCAAGACCAACAAAGCCAAGAAATAGGCTCACCAAGAATAAAGTATGATTAAGAATTAGAAAATACAAAAAGTAAGTACAAACCTTCAGACATTTAAAAATAAGAGAATAGATTTAAAAAATACTTTGCACCCATACATTTGAAAGCTTTTACAAAAGCAATTCTTGGAGACCTATGACATCACAACAATCCAAGAAAAAATATAAAAGGAATAGCCTTATAACTATTAAAGAAATCAAAGCAAGGTTGTTATGATTTAGGAAATCTAAAATAATATGTGGACACCTTAGTAGAATCAATAAGTGAATTCAGTAATGGTGCTGTACATAAGATAAAATATAAAAATTTTTATTTATGTGGGAAGATGAATGAACTTTGAGACCACAGTCTTGGGTGGAATAAATCACACAAGTTTAAATTTTTTAAAAAAATATTTCTGCAGGGTGTGGTGGCTCACACCTGTAATCCCAGCATTCGGGAGGCTGAGACTAGAGGATCATTGTGAGTGCAAGACCAGCCTGGGCTACAAAGTGAGCTCAAGGCCAGCCTGAACAGCATAGTGAGATCCCGTCTCAAAAAGACAAGGGCTGGGAATTTAGCTCAGTGGCCTAACCACCTGCCTGGCAAGTGTAAGGTCATGAGTTCAATCTCCCCTGCCACCAAAAAAAAAAAAATTATTTCTATAAAGTAAACACAGGAAACTAGGAAGTGTTTTTGTCGCTGTTTTGATTTTTTTTTTTTTGAGACAAGGTCTCACTATGGAGTCTAGGATGGACTCTAACTCTTAGTGATCCTCCTGCCTCAGCCTCCCAAGTGCTGGGATTACAGGCATGTGCCACCACACCCAATTTTATTGAAATTTTATTATAATTTGAATATGAGATATGAATATGAAAATTGTCCAAGGGACAGCAGGTGACATTCAGAAGGTGACCACCATGTGTGTGGTAGCTGATTTACAGCAAAGAGGTCACTGAAGAGCGGGTGAAGGAACAAGCTTTAAATAAATGATAATAAAAAATTGAACATATATATATATATATATTTTTTTTTTTTTTTTTTGCACCAGGGATTGAACTGGCAATCTCGTGTTTGCCAAGCAGGCACTGTGCCATTGAGCTATATCCCCAGCCCAAAAATTGGATATTCTTATAGTGGAAAAATATAAGAAACTTGGTATCTACTTCACATAATACACAAAAATTAACTATAGATCTAAATACATGAGTCAAAATACAAAACTTATAGAACACAAAAGATTCTCTTCAGGAACAGAGTAGGGTTTATTATTATTTATTTGCATTTATTTATTTTGAGACAGGTCTCGTTATGCAGTTTAGGCTGGCCTTGAACTCCTGTGTAACCCAGGCTATCCTCAAACTCAGGGCGATCCTCCCACCTCAGCTCCAAAGGGCTGGGGTTATAGGCGCGTACCTGGCAGCGTTCGTTTATTAAATAGGTGTAGAGATAACCCAGGAAGACTGATCGATTTGATTACAGTAAAATTAAGAACTTCGGTTCTTAAGTCAGAAAATAAATCATTCAGAAAGTAAACAAATAAGAATTAAGCAAATATCCTGGGGGAAATATTTGCCACATACATAACTGACAGAGGTTCCTATACAGATTATAAAAAGAGCTATGAAAAATCCAACAAGCCAAGAGTAAAACAAGCAAAAGACAGAAAAGGCACTTCACAAAGAAGACATCGAACGGTCAGTAAGAAATACTTAAAGATGACTGATTTAGCTATGGACAGATGTGTCTTGAGCTTCTCCTGCGTGCACCCCGGGGGCCAGAGCGCTCCTCGCCGGCCACGCAAGGGCCCCCGTTTGTTACTACTGTCTTTCATCGCAGCCATCGGTATCACAGTCCTGCAGCTGCTGTCACCAGTGACCGCAAGCAGGTGGCTCAGAACAACACGATTACCCTCTCCCACGCCGGCGGCTGGGCGTGCAAATCCCAGGCGTCCGCAGGGTGCTCCTTCCGGCTTGGGGAAGCTGCTCCTGGCCTCCTGGTTGTTGGCGTCCCCTGGCTTGGGCTGCACCGCTGGGCCTCTGCCTCTGGCTTCATATGGCCTTTGTGGGTCTCCAAACCCCATCCTAACCAGGCGTGGTGGCGCACGCCTGCAATCCCAGCACTCGGGAGGCTGAGGCAGGAGGATCATTGTGAGTTCAAGGCCAGCCTGGGCTACACAGTGAGTTCAAGGCCAGCCTGAACTGCATAGGGAGACCCTGTGTCCAAAAAACCAAAAACAAACACAAAGCAATCAACCACCAAACAGAAAAACTCCACCGTCAGCCTCCTGCGTGAGGGCCCAGGTGGTGGCATCGGTGGCCCCTCCAGGTGTGCGGGGTAGGTTTCTCCTCTCCAGCCCCTTCACTCGTTCACAGCTGTTGTCACGCGCACAGGTCCCAGCTTTCCTTTGGGCGCAGTGTGCTGCACCGTCCCCTCCCCCAGCGGGTACGAGGTGGGAGCTCGCGGGGCAGTGACCTGGACTCGGGTGGGGACGGCGCGCCTTCTCCGGAGAAAGGCGCAGAGAGGCACGGCGGGTCGGGGTGCCCGCGGCGGTGACCGTGTCCTGGGCAGGCCTGGGCTCCCGAGGCCGTGCCCGCGGCTGGAGCGGCCCCGCCAGGGCTGCGCCTCGGTCCTCTGCGGGCCCCTCGGGTCACTGAAGGGAGCAGAAAACCTGGGGCCCGCGGGCCTGCGGGGCGAGAGGTCCCAGGTCTCGGGGCCAGCATCCAGCGGGGCTGGCGTGTGGGCCAGCGCCGGGCCGAAGGCAGAGCGCGGCGGGGGCGCGGAGGGGGACCGGGCTCCCCTGGCTGCGCGCGCGTCCCGGGCACCGGACTCCGGGCGGCCCCCAGCGTCGCCGGCCTCGGCTGCTTGCTGCGGTAGCAGCTCCGCGCCAGCTCAAACCGCAGCAGCCTGGGCGGTGGCCCCGCATCTCCGCCGGCGGCCCGGGCGCGACGGCAAGGGTGGGCACGAGGTCCGCGCCCTGAGGCTGGGGCTGGGCGGCCCGGGCGCTGGCTACGGAAGGTGGCCGCCGCGGGGCGCCTCCGGGGTTCAAAAGACGAGAGCTAAGCCATCGATTTTTCTCTCTCCTCGAAATAAGATGAATTTGAAAAAAAATAGATAAAAATACTGAGTTAAAAAAATAAAATACAGGGGCTGGAGATTTAGCTCAGCTGCTTGCGCACCTGCCTGGCAAGTGCAAGGTTGTGAGTTCGATCCCCAGTGCCACACACACTACAATATAAAAAGAGGAGAGCTGTTTTTGTTCCCTGAACTTCCCAAGGAGACTTTTTGGAAGGGTCAGGGCATTCCAGAACAAGGGAGTGCGGGGGCGGGGGCGGTCTGTGCCAAGAAGCCCAGGGGTGTCAGGTTTGCATCACAGGCTGAGCCCCACACAGACGCGCCAGCAGCTTGTGCGTAGAGACGCACCTTTGCGGAAAGAGCATCTGCTTTCCGGTTATCACATCGCAGGGTTCAAAAGTATGGTTTTCAACACAAATCACAGGCAATCAAAACAAACAAAAGGAGTAAAAAGTCAACAAAACAAAACAAAAACCCAGGAAAGTTTGGCTCATTCAAAGAGAAAACAATAACGAAAAATGACACTAAGGAATAACTACATAGAAGATTTGCTAGATAAAAAATATGTCGGAGAAGCCAGACCTGGTGGCACACGCCTGTAATCCCAGAACTCGGGAGGCTGAGGCAGGAGGATCGTTGCAAGTTCGTGACCAGCCAGAGCTACAAAGTGTGCTCAAGGCCAGCCTAAACTGCATAGTGAGAGCGTCTCAAAAAAAAGAAAAAAAAATCAGAGAGCTAGACAAAGATGTGGACAAAGTCAAGAAAATTCTGTGTGAACAAAATGGAAATATTAATATGGAAAACGTAGGATGGAAACAAAGGAAAACAGTAAAACTGGACAGTACAATAAGTGAAAATTTGCTAGAGGGATTCAAAAGGAGATATGACAGATAGAAGAAAGAACTGGAAACCTGAAGACAAGAAAATTGAAATCACTAAGTAAGGAAGAGAAAAGAGAACGAACCAGACCAAACGAAGTCTAAGGGAGCTGCCTGGTGCCATCAGGTGGACTGATAGATGCATTATAGGTGTTCCAGGAGGAGAAGAGAAGGGAAGGGGGATGGAAGGGAGGAGAGGGAACAGAGAGACAGACACACAGTCAAACAGCAACAGAGACAGGAAAGGTTATTGTTTATTAACTAATCATCGAGAAGAGGGGTTACAGAAAAAACAATAGCTGAAAAATTTTTCAAATTTGATGAAAGACATGAATATAAATACCCACGAAGCTAGAGAACTTCAGGTAGGAGAACTCAAAGAGCGCCTCGTGAAACGCGTTACAACCCAGCAGTCCACAGCCACAACTGAGAGAATCCTAAAAGCGGCAGGAGTGGATGAGCTGTTACACACACAGCATGTCTGCAGCAACATTATCACAGATAATCTAACCAGAAACCTCGGAGTTAGGACGGCTGTGAACAGACATGCACAAACTGCTGAATATTAAAAAAAAATATGATAATCAAGAACTCTGTATCTGACCACACTGTCCCTCAAAAAAGAGGGACAGCCAGCACGGTAGCCCTTGCCTATGATTCCAGTATTCTGGGACGCTGAGGCAGAAGGGTCACAAATTCAATCCCAGGCTGTGTAATTTAGCAATTTAACAAAACCCTGTCTCAAAATTTAAAAATAAAAAAAACCAGGTGTGGTGGCGCACACCTGTAATCCCAGCACTTGGGAGGCTGAGACAGGAAGATCATTGTGAGTTTGAGACCAGCCTGGGCTACAAAGTGAGCTCAAGGCCAGTCTGAACCTCATAGGGAGACCCTGTCTCAAAAAGACAATAAATAAATAAAAATTTAAAAATAAAAAAATCAAGGGACATAGCTCAGAGTGAAGGCCCAAGGTTCAATCCCTAGGACCAAAAGGAAAAACCAGAAAGGGAGCAAGACATTCTCAGATGAACAAAAGCTGAGAGAGGGTTTTATTACCAGTGGACCTGTCCCACCCAAATGAAACGAAAGGGATTCCTTCAGGTTGGAATTAAAGTACACTAGACAATAACTTAAAGTCATATGAAGAAATAAAGATCTCCTTGGTGATCATAGGCAATTCTAAAAACTAGGATTATTGTACTTTTGATTTGTAAAACCACTTTTTATATTCTATATGATTTAATGACTAATGAGCTAAAAACAATTATTCCTCTTTTTTTTTGGATGATTAAGGATGCAATTACTTTTTTTGACACAGGGTCTCATATGTAGCACAGGCTGGCTTTGAATTCACAGTGATCCTCCTGCCTCAGCCTCCCAAGTGCTAGGATTACAGGCGTGCACCACCACATCTGGCAAAATAACAGACTTTAAATCAAAAAAGATTACAAGAGACAAAGTAGGACATATTAATAACTTCTACATTCTTTTAGAGCACATGAAATGAAATTGGACAGAATTGAAGGAAGAAGTCGACCATCCTATAATAAGAGTTGGAGATTTCAACTCCGCCTTCCATTAATACAACAACCAGGGAGAAGAAAAATAAGGAAATAGATGGCTTGAAAAACCCAGTAAACCAGCTAGATCTAGCAGGCATATACTGGGCATTCTGTGCCACAAAAACAGCGCACACACTCTTTACAAGCTGGATGTGCTCCGGGATGGACCAGAGCGTGGACTGTATTAGGAGATAAGTCGCTTTTTTTAATTTTAATTTTTATTCTTATTTTCTCTCCGGTTGTTATGGTTGATACACTGTGTCAACTTGAGAAGTTAGAAGTTTAACTGAGAGACTCAGCAGGGAGCCAGGGTTCTGACTTTGTAAATCTCCTCATCCTGTGCAAAGGAGGGCAAGGACACTTTGTGAGTGCTACACCCGCCCTGAAGGTGGGGGGGGGGGCGGCGCTGTGTACAGTTTAAGGGTAGAGAAGAGGCTTGTGTTTTTGCTCTTTTGCTCTGGCTGCTGCCTTGAAGTGTTGCCCCAGTGCCATGCCACTCTGCCTTGGAGCCAACTAATTGTAGACTAAAACCACCAAAAACTGTAAGCTAAATAAACATTTCTTCCCTAATTTTGGGTGTCAGGTGTTTGTCTCAGCAACGAGAGAAAGTAACCAAAACACCGATACCATGAATTGAACTCAGGACCTTGTGCTGGGCAGGCGCTTATGCTGCTGAGCTATATCCCAGGCCTCCCTTTTTTCTTTTTCCCAAAGATTTCAAACATTTATTGTCGAGTCACTAGTACCGATCCCAGAAAAAGAACGCGATTCCTTACCAAGCACATTTGACGGCCCAGCCAGGGCCGCTTATTAAGCTTGACATGGCGCTGTCATCTGGACACGATAAAGAAGGTGCCGTCCGTGACCTCAGAGAGAGGAAACCTGAGGCTTCGGGTGTGCGATTCCCCACGGTCCCGCCCGGTGCCCTGCGGCCCTCTCGGCAGCACGCCTGACCTCACTGCTGGGCTTCGTGTACTTCCACGGATGAGCACGACGACCAGGATGGGCTGGATTCCGGCCAGCGAGGGGAGGCTGAGGCAGGAGAGTGCGCCTAGACAGAGATCTCCAGAGCACCTTCCCCAACCCCAGCAGGATGAAATTACAGATTACTAGCAGAAGAAGCCCTGGAAAATTTGAAAACTTACAGAAACTAAACAACTTATAAGTCATAGAAGAAATCACAAGAGAAAATGAGAAAACATTAAAAATAAGCGAAAATCACTAAAGACCTGTTTATAACCAAAGAACTAAGAAGAAAGTCTTTACTATTTTTGTCTTGTTTTTTCTAATCATGCTTAGTATGTATAGAAGTTTATATAACAATTTCATGTAAAGTTCTTCCTTTTGTGATTTTAAAAAACTGTCTTCATTAGGAATTGAGTCTTTGTGATTTTGCTAATGATGGTTACAATTTCTACAAGTAAGACATATCTTTAAGCCTATCAAGGATCCAACTAGCCAGCCTTCCTGGTAAGCCGTGCAGATCGTGCAGGACCCAGGAAGACAAGGAAAAGCCAGAAACTCCCAAGAATCAGCCATGCTGGGACTGGGAGGAGCCAATCAAGGATCCAACTAGCCAGCCTTTCTGATAAGCTGCGCAGACCATGTGGGACCCAGGAAGAGAAAAAAGTCAGTGTCTCCTGTAAGCCTACCAGCATGCAGAGTGAAAATCACCAAACCCTCTCACCCCATAAGCCACCAGCTGGTTTGGAGGTCAACCTAAGCTGACAGCAATTGAGGTACAAAAAGCACCTGAAGGACTGTATTGTTAGGTTGAATTTACAGGCATGGGGTTGACAGTCTGAGCATGTATAGGAAGGATAACGGTATGCAATATGGTAAATATGGAGGGGTTTTTTTTGTCTTGTTTTTAAAGTCTAATAATGTTCTCACTGTTTTGTTTTATTCTTATTAATTTTTTTTCTTTACTCAACATTCTATGTTGATTGGTTTTATTCTGCTTTGTTTTGGTCTGATTTTGCTATAACTGATGGAATGGAAAACTACTGTGAAGATAACAACATACACTATAGTAGCCATTGTTCTTTTCCCATTACCCTGCTTTGATATTCTGTACCAATTTCACTGCTGTGTTTTGACTGAATTTATTGTTTTGTTTTGTTGGGTTTTACTATCTTTAAAATAAAAAATAAAAAAAAATTTTAAAAAGACATATCTTTAATCCATAAATCATGCTTTAAGACAAGGAAATAAACCTTGTTCTTAGCAAAAAATAAATAAAAGTAAGTGAAATTGAAAACACAACCAAAGCTTACTAAGACAGGAAGGAATCAGGGCTAAGGGATAAATTCATAGCAATGAACACGTTTAAAAAGGAGAAGGAGAAGAAGAAAGATGTGGTCGGGCCTGGTGGTGCATGTCTACACTCCCAGAACTCAGGAGACTGAGGCAGGAGGATCGTTGCAAGTTTGAGACCAGCCTGGGCTACAAAGTGAGCTCAAGGCCAGCCTG
>RJWT010041819.1:0-12247 GCA_004365215.1 Cuniculus paca
CACACCCTGGTGGAGGCAGGGGCGGGAAGCAGCTGCTCCGGGACCGGGACTGGGACTTACCTGTGAGCGTGGCTGCTGTGTGCCTGGCAGGAGGGACTCGAGTGACTGTCATGCTGGTCCCCGAGTGCTAAATGACGGGGTTACTAGGGAGAGGGCTGTGTTTCAAGGCTATACCATTCTCCGTTATTTTTACTTACTTTGAGCACAAACCGCTGAGTGTTGGCTGAATTCTTGTGCGTTTCTGGGGACCCTCCCCGGAAGTCTCACGTCTGACACTGACCGCACGCAACTCAGTGGCGAAGCCGCTGCTGGTGCCATGTGGAAGAGGCGCTTACGTCTTTAACTCCCGGCTTTGGGAAGTTGTGAAGGATACTGAGGATGCTCTGGCACCGGCTGTGGGTGTGTTCACGCTGACAGGATGGAGGACTAAACTCAAAAATGCACCGAGTCAAAAGGCATCATGTGCAGCTCTGAGCTGCCCGCCCACTGGTCAGGACTCGGCCTCAGTCTGCCACCAGCTGTCCCTCAGCACCATGTGTCACTTAGGGACCATAGATAGTTAGGAGAGAGAATGCAGCGGTCGTGGAGGTCTGATTTTGCAACATCATGAAGTTGAAAAGTCGTGCGCTGGGGCTGTGGTGCGTGATTGGTAGAGTGAACCTATGGCACTGCCTGTCAGCTGGGCATTCTGCCACCGCGGGTGAGGAGGGGCGAGCCAAGGAGCCTCGCGCCAGGGCCCCAAGGCCTGGGTCTTCTGAGCAGGTCCTGAGCTGCAGGTGCTGGTGACAGAGGGAGCCTGCTGGTTCCTTAAGGTGCTCTCCACAGCACCCCTCCCTGGCAGGTGCTTTGAGCATGGAGAGTTCTCCTTTTGGGGTGCTGTGGGCACCTGAGCTGAGTCGTCACAGACCCCAAGTGTGGAGAAGATGCAGGTAGCCATTCTGGATAGACCGGCGGGCAGCTGGAGACAGGTCAGTGGTCAGAACCGGGGCGGCTTTCCCCTTGTGACCCAGGCCAAGGCCCAGGCCGAGCGAGTCTTCGTGGGGAACTCCCTCTCGGGCCAAGAGCAGTTACTTGTGCAGAGAAACAAGGCTTCTGGGGTCCTCGGTGCTGCTCAGGCTGTCTCCGGTGGTGATGCTCGGCCCTGGGCTAGTGGCCGCCCCGGGACAGCCTGCCGGTGGCAGGAGCAGTGTGTTCGTGGCCTCCTGTCTCTGCTGTTTGACTGGCCTGTGACCTTGGGCACATAGGTCCACCTTGGGGCCACATCTGCTCGCTGGTAGAGGCAGCTAAAGAAAACAGCAGACAGCACCTTCGCAGGCACCTGCTGTGTGTCCCAGGCACTGGCCGGTCCTCCACGCCAGCCGGCACAGGTGCCTCCTGTGTGGGCTGAGGCTCCCCTCCCAGTGATGACGCCGCCAGGAGGGCCGTCTCCTCCCGTGATGTCTGCCCAGCCCCAGGAGCCTCCCTCGGCACTGCAGCACTCCCCCACTCTGGCTGCCGGCCTGCCTAGAGTGCGAGTTGCTCCTCCACACACAGCCCCTTGGCTCAGGCTCCAACGGCGCGGCATACCCTGAAGACATCTCCTGCCTCTTCAGGGGGTGTGAGTGCCCAGCACCCCTACTTGGCAGAGGTTGCCCAAGTGACCCAAGGACAGTCACAGTGGAAGCAGAGCATCTGCTCAGGGACCTGGTGCTACATGGGTCCCGCACCCCAGGGACCTGCTGCTGGGCAAAAGGGCCCCCACCTGTATGGCCAGCACCCCATCTTCCCCTAAGCTGAGCGCTGTGGGGTGTGGTCTTTGCCTCCCGTTCTACTGAGGGAGCAGGTGTGGGTGGGGTCTGTGGGACACCTGTACTCCCAGCACCCTGAGAGGCAAGAGGGTCGCAAGCTTTATCCCAGCCTAGGCAAATTAGCAACCTGCTGAGACCCAAGCTCAAACGTGAAAAGGGCGAAGGGTTAACTCAGTGCAAAGGTCCTAGGTGCAGCCTCCAGCTCCAAAGGGCAGAACAGATCAAACCAGAAACCCTCACACCACGAAAGCATGTCACCGAATAGTGAGGGGCTGCCCTTACGGAGCCAAGCCCTGCCCCAGCATCCGGGCGAGTGGCAGCTGCCGTGCCCCGCGTGGGCCTGACTCCCACACGTGTGGGCACAGAGCTGCCACAACGTGCACGATGGAAGTCTGTCTTGCTGCTCTATCGGTTGGTACTGCCTGCGAGCCGTGGCCTGCAGCACCCAGGAGCCCAGGGCTCCACCGTCCACAGGGTTAGTTTGTTCCCACCGCTGTGTGTCTGACACGGGATGGAGTACAAGGGTCTCCAGACCTCCGTCCTGCTGGGTCCTGCCTGCAGCTCTGGTTTCTCTCCCTGGACTTCGAGTCGTGGCAGAAGCCCCAGGTGTGCCAGGACAGCCTGCTGCCGCACTCGCCCATGGCGTCTGGACAGGAGGAGCATCCCGAGGTGGCCCTGGGCCCTCTGCTGTCTCTCTCGGCTGGGACTGCTGCATCTGTCGGCCTGTTAGCTCTAACGTACGGCCACGCATGCCACGGATGCCTTTCTGCAGCTCCGTGTCCTGGACGTGGCCTGAGGTCTACATGAGTCTGTGTGTGCATCTCTTCCTCGCAGGAGGCGCCGGCTGGTTTGCTGTGACCCTCTGCTGCTCTGGTCTGTGCGGACTGACCGCAGTGGGCCTTTGGAATTCGAGTCTTGAAACGTGTTGGTCGTGTTCTTGTCCATGGCTTAGGGCTTTCGGGTGACCTAGTTTTTTTCGTTTTTTGGTTTTTGGTTATTTTTGGCATTTGCCATATGGCCATACAAAGGGGAGCCTGGCTAGTCTGGCCTGTTGACGTGGGGCATGCTGGGGCCCGGGGTCTTTCTCACTCCTTGCGATTCCCTGTGAGCGCCCTTGTGGTACCTGGGCTGGAGAGTCATGGTTCAGTGGACAGCGTCACCTTAACAGTTTGGACTTAGAAGTTGATGACAAAAACAAGTAAAGGGCAGCTGGGCTTTCCCCAGACCTGCGGCTAGCGGTCTCCTCTCAGCCACACTCGCTCTCAGTGTGGGGGGGTGCTGACTGCAGGAACCTTGTTTTGTCGTTTTACATCTGGGTGCATTCTTAGTTGGACTCGGGATTTTGTATCCAGATATTACTGGAAAGTCCTTGGGCGTCTTGCACTTATTTCAGGCTTGCACCGCTTTTGCATCATCTCAGCTGGGTATTAAATGGAGTCTCAGAATTGGCAGTAGAGAAAACCAGATGTGTATGCTCCAAAACACAGCGTGTTTGGGCCCAGGATCCCCTTAGCGGACGGCTTCAAACTCCTACCCTCTGCCATTTTTCTTTTGTCTGAAAAATAACTGGCTCTGCTTCAGAAATGTGTAAGGGAAAACCCTGCAGAAGAAGCGGGGAAGCCGCGCACGTCCACCCACACACCACCCCGCGAGTCTGCGGTGTGACAGTGACGCGCGGCCCCTTGGGAAGCCTGCTCAGGGTCAGCCTCGGGCTAGCTGGAGCTGGGCGGCGATGCTCCTGGCCACTGGCCTGGGAGCTGGCCTCGCTCTGGTCCAGTTAGGTACTTCTCCATTCCAGAGGCTGTGTGGAAAAACCGCAGGCCAGGGCTCTGCTCCACACTCGGAGCGAGCCGAGAGAAAGGAGCTGAGAGGAATGGGAGCTTGACCTGTGTGCCCCACTCGTGATGGCTGCGTTGGGACAGTCATCTTCCGGCGCTGCGCTGTGCACCTCCCTGGGTACACCCCCTGGGCGCCCCGGTGAAGGACTCGAGCTACCCGGGTGGGCCCCGCCCTTGACCACTTCACGGTCCAGTCCAAGTCAGCAGCCTGCACTCTCGGGGCTGCGTGCTGCGTTCAGGTGCTCTTGGGCTGGAGCGCGGTGCGGTGGGCAGATCAAAGGCGGCCTTGAAGCTGATTTCCACAGCGCTTCGGGCCTTATTTTTGCTCGTTAAAGTCTGTTGCTATCACCCTCGCACCATGTGACGGCTTTTAGGGCTGTGTGCTGTTAGAGGAAGTGGAAGTGCTTTTGTACTTGGAGTACCTGCTCCTGTCTGTGCCAGGGTCCCAATGATAGTGTTGCCCCAACAGTGTCCCTTGTCCCTCTGGGCAGGAGGCCATGCCCATGTGGACTGCTCCCTTATCCCCTCGACCTGGCCATGGTGTCGGTCCTGTGTTCGCGGTCTTGCCTGGGTAAGGAGACTCACCGTTTCATTGTGAGAAGCTTGGTGTAGGAAATCTTAACAGTGCCCAGGCTCTGCCCTGAGAGCAAGGCCCACCCAGCCCGGATGCCCTGCACCCCCCCGGGCTGCTGATGGTTCCAAGCTGACGAGGAGCCAGACACAGACTGAAGCCTGCTTAGCCTCACCCTTGGAGGTTTAGTGCAGTCGGACCTTCGGCTTGGCCTCCCTGCTGATCCCGTGGAGCCCCCAAAGGACCCACATCCCTGTCACAAGCATCTCCAGTGGTGTGCCGGGCTCCTGATGGAGCGTGCAAGCAGGGGAAGTGGGCGCTAGGACTGCCCCAGCCTCGGTGCTGTCTGTGAGGTGTGGACGGACCGCGGCCTGCCCTGCTTGCCCACGGCAAGGCCAAGTCTTTGTCTGCTGTGTTACAGAATCACTGGTATCCAGGAAGTGGTTGCCCTGCTTTGGAGCATTTGCACATGAAACACGCTCACTTCGCCATTGCTTTCGGAGCTGGCATCAGCCCATGGTGGTGGGTGAGCCTGGTCACTCAGGACAACACCTCCTGAGTGGGGACTGTGGACCTGTGGGAACCATGGTCCCAAGATCACAGCCAGAGCCAAGCAGCCAGGGTCCGAGTGGTGTCTTCCCAGGTGTCGCCCGCCCTGCTGGCCTGGAGTCGGCACCCAGATCGCATCTGTCATCAGACCTCTTCCTGGTAGCGGGCTGAGGTGGTGGCTGGCAGGTGCCTCCCCGTGGCAGACACTGATGTGGCCCTGGTTTCACCGCCTCCTCTGTGGGGGTTGAAAAGACATGCCTGGGTGGGCTGAGGGTCACCTCCGCCAGGGGACCTCCGTGTGTCCTGCTGAGGAGGTCAGCACCACCTTGTCCTGGACACAAGCAGTGTGGGGGGGTGTGCCTATTTCTTAGTTCTTCCAGGTAAGGGCTACAAATGGAATCTTTGTTTTCCACTCAGGATAGTAATTTAGACAAATTTAAGAAAAGTTTGAGACACTCTGAAATAAGTTTTCTCTGAAAGAAAAAAGTCAGGACAGCATTGTTCATGGTGGCAAAATCAAACTGGTGTAGGAATCATCTGTCCATGGAGAGGTGAGCTCATAGCAGCACGGCCAGCACTGCAGGCATTACACAGTGCTAGCAGGTGGCATCAGATCACAGGCCCGGGGCTGGGTGAGCCCAGCAGTGCCCTGGTGCCATACTTGGGCCTGGGAGCCATGTGGGGCTGGTGGATTTGGGCAGAGGGCAGGAGAAGAGCCAGCACAACCAGTGTCCTTCAGGCAGACAGGGAGCATGCGGCGCCTCTGGCTGGGCTCCCCGGCCACCTCGCTCTGCAAGCAGTAGCCGATGGCCTGGGACATTTGCGGCGGTCGTTACCTTAGGGCAGTGGGCTCTGGGTGGCTAGTTCTCAGTGTTCTCAGAGGTCACGAGTTCAGGCACAGCACAAGCCCAGTCCTGAGCACTGTGGGAACCGCGGGCGTGTGTGTGTGTGTGTGTGTGCACGCGCGTGTGACAATGCTTGCCGCCTGCTTGCGTGTGCGCGATCTAGCAGTGCTCTGAGGTTTACTGACGTCCAGGCAGCGTCCCCACTGGCTGTTCAGGGCAGGCATTTGGGTTCCTTGAGTGTACACAGTGACATCTCAGTCTGAAAAGACCTTTTTGTGGCCCTTGGGAATTTGGATTTTTGGCCACAGAGAACGTTAGCAGCGTAAGGGTCCTTTTCAGTGTGTTTGCCAGCCCAGCCTTGCAACACAGAAGCAGGACTAGGGGTGTGGGTCCCCCCAGGATCCATCCCTTTCCCTCACTGTGCCCCCTGCGCTCCCCACCCCTCAAGACTGTCCCTCTCTCCTTTTCACAGAGCTGCCTGCAGGCAGTGTCCCCAGCCAGCCCTGGCCCCTGTACCCTCCTCTCTGGACCTTCTCTGCAGGACCAGGTGCCCCTAGCACCCCCTGGAGTCTCATGGATCCCAGGGCTGGGTCCCCAGGGAGCCAGGGCCTGTGCGTCCCCTCCCGGTGGGGCCCCATTCTCCCAGGGCCACCCCCCAGCTCAGGGCCTGCAAGGGGCAAGAGGAAGACAGGCGCCTGTGGCTTCTGCTGGCCCCAGGGACTGTCCGAGCTGGGATGGGTGGCTGGGGCTTTTCCCGGCTGCGTCTCTGTGGGGCCCGACTTTGGCCTGACATTCCTAAGAGCCGGCAGACATCTGGCTGGGGTGAGAGGAGAGAATTTACTTAGGAAATGCTCCCCAGGTCAGGGGATCCTGACAGGGGACGCCAAGAGCTTCAAAAATTTAAGATAAAATTCGTGAATCACAGAACTGTCTAATAAATTTATTAACGGGAAATAAATATTTAGGGAACATTCTTAACCTCTGAGGTTGGTGTTAGCTGTGGGCAGCAGTTCTGCTGCAAATAAAACCTCAGCATTTCCATGCCCCCTCCCTCAGCCTGAGCGAGTTGAGGTGCAGCAGCCCTGCGCCCCAGGCCCATGGTACCGCTGAGGCCACCAGCCTCTCGGGAGAGGCAGAGGCTCCCACCGCCTGCTTCCACGGCCCTGCTTCCAGAGCAGAGCTTTTCCCCTCAAAGCTTCAGTTTTATGTTAAACTGAGCTACTTGGTTAATAAAGTGAAACTGCAATTCCTGCAGAAGGCAGGAATAGTAAAACTGTACCCCGTAAGTCAGAATGAAAGGAGAGCACTAGAAGTTTCCAGGGACGAATTCTTGAAAAACGTTCAGACACCGAGTGGACTTGTTTCTTCCCATTGCTCCCCAATAGGGACTGAGCCCCTGGCATCCCCAGCTGATGCCAGGACAGTGCCCCTGCAGACTGGGGGTTAGGCCCTGGTGGCAGAGCTGTGGGCGGGGTGCCTGGCATTTTGGGATTGAGGTGCCAAGTGTGTGCTTTCACTGGCTTCGAATTGCCTGGAAGCCGGTTAGATAGGTGTGCACCTTCCCTCTGCATAGCCTGTAGAGGGAAGTCGAGGCCCGGCCTGCCCAAGGACATGGAGCATCGCTCGCTGACCCTCTCCAGTGTAGAGCTCTGTGCCACCTGTCACCAAATTTGTCTTTCCAAATTCACACACTTGCTGTGGCCAGCAGAGGCCGAGGGGCCAGGTTGAAGGTGGCTGTGCAGACACAGGCTGGACATCGGATTGTCCCCATCGGTCTGTCTCTTGGCGCCCAGCCAGGGGCATGGCTCCAGGTATCTGCTTCAGAGCTGGCTGCTCCCTCAGGTTCCTGGTCCCCTAGGAAGCAAGACTGTGACCCAGCACCCACTGGCCACCCTGAACAAGCCAGTGGATGACTTCCTGGAAGGGATGAGAGGTGTCACCCTGAGACAGCCCCACCCTGACTGAGCCATTCAGGGTCACATCCCAGTGTGGGTTTCGGACCACAGCCAGATCGCGCAGTCAGATCTGTCACAAAACGTACTTTTGATTTCCTTCAACCATTTAGAAATGCGGAAAGGTTTTTGTAGCCATCCAGGACCGTGTCAGAAGCAGTCTCAGCCTATGCCTGTGCAGACCCAGGCCGCAGGTTCGGGCGGGAGCCCTGTCTGTCTGCCAGCACAGTGTAGACCGGGAGGGCACACTTGGCGCAGATGCGAGCTCTGTGAAGAGGGGCCTGTGCTCCGGCTTCAGCAGTGCTCGCGGGGCGAGTCCAGGCGCGGCCCTGCCCAGGGCCTGCTGCGTCGGCACCGCAGTCCTTCATGTGACTGCCAGGGACCTCTGAGAAGCCCTTATGGGTCCTGGCAGCTGGGCCTGCAACTGGCTTGTCCCTCAGAAAGAGGCCCAGTCCTGCCTGCCTGGCTGCCCACCCTGTTCGGAGCCCTGGGTAGCCTCAAGGGAAGTGGCCTGGCCCTGGGGTCACTCCCAGCCCACCCAGAGGCCCCAGTTTGTGCCCCCACCAGGCACTTTCTAGGGAGGGCAGAGTGGAGGGAAGGGACTAGGGGGTGTAGACTGTGTCACTCAGCCAGCCACCCCACCCCAAGTGGTCCCGTTCCTTCTGCCCTTTGCAGTCAGAGCTCTCCCTGGCATCTGCATCACGTGAGGCATTTCTGTCTTGTTCCCAAACCTTGCCTGAGCTGAAGACGTGGACCCTTCCCTGGTCCTCGTGACCATCGCTCAGGAGTTAGCTTTGGCTCGCTCCGCAAGCCCTGCTTATCTTCTGTGGAACGGTTTCAGACCAACAGCCCTGTCTGGCGTGTGGGTGTCACACATGGACACAGTTGCGCTGGCACCAAAGCAGCGGTCATTCTGACCTGGGCGGTGGGAGGTGTGGAGCCCAGCAGCCTCACAGGGCTGGACAGCGAGAGATAAACTTACTTGTCAGACCCCGGAGTATTGGACTCTAGGGACCGAGACACTGAGGCTTCAGTCCGGGCTCGTCCAAGAGCAGTGCGCGTGCAGATGGGCGCCTCAGCCGGGAAGCCGAGCGCTGTCTCCCATGGCCCAGGGTCGGGCTTCGAGGTCCGTCCCCACGGGTCTGTCTGGCCCACACCTGTTCCCTCCCTCTCCTGCTTCCCTTTCTTGCCCCTCCCTCCCTCCTGTAACTCAGGAGGGCTTGTGGAGCAGTCGTGCCTAACCCCAGAGCCTTAGCTCTGACGCGTGTCTCTCTGCAGCCTGCGGCCCCGAGAGCTCTGTGAGAATGGACCTATCAGAGTGCCTGTAATACGGACCAGCGAAAAACGTTTCTCTCTTACCCCGGCCGGCCGTGGGCTGCTCAGGAGAGCATGGTGTCTGCTGGCCCTGCAGCCCATGCTGTGCCCACAGCTGGCTTTGCCCCTCCAGGTGCTGCAAGGAGCCCAGCTGATTGCCGTGGCCTCCTCGGACCCTGCCGCAGCTGGCGTGGACGGGTCACCTCTCCAGGGCAGTGACATCCAGGTGCAGTATGTCCAGCTGGCGCCTGTGAGCGAGCACACAGCCACAGCACAGGTGAGTCCGCAGCCTCCTAGCGAGCCTGCCTGCTGTGCCTCTGTGCTCCCCGTGCTGGGCTTCTCACTCTGGTACCCTCCTGGAGGAGGTGTGGGACCAGAGGGCGGCAGCATGTCTGGGGATTCTGCCCTTGCAAGCTCTGAAAACATGCAGGAAGGCGCTGGGCCCATGCCTGGCCTCGGGCAGGGACAGGTGTCGACCAGGATGTGCGCCAACGGTGACGGTGATACAGGAGGCAGGGGCACCACCCAGGCAGGCCCACGCCTCCCACCCATACCTCCACCCAGCGGGTGGCAGCCCACTCGAGAGCTCCAAGAGCTGGCCCTTCCCATACACAGCCGACCCAGAGCGAGTAGCGCTCTCTTCCCGCATACCTCTGGCCTGGCTGCCTTAGGTGTGGGGTGCTCACGGCACTGCCACGGCAGGGCAAAGGGAGACGGCGCCATGGTCCCTTCTTGGTGCACCCAGGATCTGGGACACCAGGCGGCTGGTGGTCTCCAAGACACACTGTCAGGCTCTGATCCATGTGTGTTTGGAATGACTAATTCTAGAGTTGCTGCAGGCGTGGCTGCCAAGTCCATTCTGGGAGGGCCAGCTGCCATCACGTGTGCCCTGAGCCACGTAGTGAAGCCTGGCGGGCAGGCTGGGCTCGGCTCCGGCCTCGCTGGAGCATGGCAGCTTCCTGTGTGCAGGCATAGGCACAGGAGCCTGGGTGGGCAGGTGCCTCCCTGCCTTCAGGCGTGCGGCCAGCCTGGGCCATGCCCTCTGGCACATTCCAGCTGCTGCGGTGTCTGAGCTTCTCTGGCCCGCGCTGAGCACCTGCATCTCAAGCCATTGGCCAGAGTTGTGGGACGGAAGCCCCAGACCTGCAGCCAAGGCTCCGTGCAGGGTGTGTGCTCCCGAGCTGTGGGAGAGCAAGCCCACCCAGGATGCTGCTGAGGAAGCGGAGGGGTGTTCCCATGGTGACCAGGTGCCAGCATGGGTGTCCTGGGTCTCGAGAGCCCAGGGCTGTGATGGCTCAGCGCTTGACCTCCCCTACCCCAGCAGTGTCCTCCCGCAGCTTAGAGTGTTGCGAGGGTTGTCAGGTCTGGCCCCATCTCGGACTTCTGCTTTGGTGGCTCCCTGGCTTCTCCTCCCTCTTCCATGCCTGACTCCTATAGCCATGGCCGAGTGTGCACAGGTGCCCAGCATGGCCGAACCCTGGGAGTGACTTGTTTTAGGATTGTCACTGTTCCTTCACTAGTCCTAAATGAATGCTGTGAGAGCCAGGTGTGGTGGTGCACACCTATAATCCTAGCATTTAGGAGGCTGAGGCAGGAGGATCAATGTAAGTTTGAGGCCAGCCTGGGCTACAAAGTGAGCTCAAGACCAGCCTGAACTGCACAGGAAGACCCTGTCTCAAGACAAAAAATGAAAAGACAGCTATGAACATGGATCTGATGTCCTTCCAATGACTGCAAGTTGCTGGCCATGCTCAGGTCTGCAAGGGTGGACAGGCAGATAGCTGGCCCCGAAGTGGTTCTCTGTGACACTGGGGCAGTATTGCAGAGTGGCAGCTCGACACCCAAGCATCTGGGTCAGGATGGGGCTTGAGCACATGAGGTCAGCCCATCCCGCTTCCTCCCCTCCCCTCCCTGGGTGAGGTAGGGGTCAGTGGCAGCAGCCAGTGACCCTGCTGAGGTGTAGGATGTAGCCAGCCAGGACGGTGAGCCCTGGCCAAGCGCCTCGGGGTGGGGGGGACAGGGGGGGACACTTCCTCCCGACCCCAGAGATCCTCAGCTGCCCGTGTGTGTGTGAGTGTGTGCATGCACGCGTGTTCCACTCAGCCGCTCAGAGCAGGTGGTGGCCTGGAGGTGCACTGGCGGGGGTTTCTCCACAAAGGGCCACCTGTCCCCCCTCTTGCAGACGGCTGAGACCCTGCAACCCACCCTGCAGCCTGAGATGCAGCTGGAGCATGGGGCCATCCAGATCCAGTGAGGCAGGGCGGGCACCACCACCAGGACTGTGCCGTGCCAGCGGGCCCCGCTGACGACCTGGTCTCCATGCACCCTGCTCTCAAAGCCAGCCGGGGGTACTGTGCGAATCCTGCTGTCGTGTGCCTAAAAGCCACCTCTATCACTGGGGACCGCATCCCAGCGTCCCCTGCCGGGAGAGCCCCTCGGTCTGAGCCACGCTAACAGCATCTGCAAGGGAATCGGCGCGGAGCATATAAAGTACACTCAGAAAATCAAGAACTACAATATTTTGTTTAAACAGCTTTTTTTAATTTGCTATGGTGTTTATAACAAAAAAGAAAATTGAAAAAAAACTGGAGTAGCAGAAGCCTTTTGCTGTTGTGCTCTGTTCAGTGTCATGAAAGCAGGTGTTTGCGAGAGAAAGCTAATGATTTTGATGGAAGTATTGCTTACCTACTTTTCTAGGGGGAAACGCCCCCACACACTGTAATTATGCATTTCTAATGAAATAAACTGTATTTATGACCACAGCCACCTCTTTGCTGCGTCATCTGGAGAGACATTTCATCCGGGGGCCCCTTGCTCCTGGGCTGGGGTGTTTAGGGGGTCGCTGCTCCCGCCCCTCTGGGGACAGTGGTGCCGCTTCAGGGCTGAGGGAGCTTTCAGCAGCAAAACCGGGTTCGTCCAGCTCCAGGAGGAGCGGCGTGGGGCCCTCACAGGAGTCTCGTCCAGAGGGGCCTTGGCCTCATGGCGTCCGCATGGGGCTTTGAAGAGCACGGGGCCATCGGCACTGGCCTGCTTCTGCTCACATCGTTTGGCAGTCGACTCTGGGGCTTCACAGACGGCAGAGGTGCCTGATGCTTTTTCTGGGGCAAGTTCAAAGTGGCTGCCGGAGTCACTGTGCCTCTGCCCTGCTCCACCCCTCCGAGTGAGTGTGTGCGATAGAAATGGTGTCTCAGGAAGCGGCACCCTCCCCCCGCCCCACAAGCAGCTAGCTGACTCGAGAGAAGGCAAGCTGAGATCATAGCAACTGAATTAAGTGAGAAGTATTGTGTGGTTTGATTGACTTTACAGACCTAAAGCCAATAGTCTTAGCATCTGTTTAGTGGGTAACAACATGTGATAGAGCAACTGTTGTGAATTTCCTACCGTCTTGTTT
>RJWT010041820.1:0-12244 GCA_004365215.1 Cuniculus paca
CCTTTTTGCTTTGCACAGGCATTTGAAAGGGAGGGTGAAGGTGTCAAGGAAGAGAGCAGGGACTCAAGGGAAAATATGAGTGGCTGGGGAGTATCAAGGTGACTGACCATCGTGTCTACTTGGCTGGCTATTATCAAGGTTGGGATCCTGTCCTCCCAGAGACTGGGAGAGAGAAAGGCCCTGTGCTTCCTGATGGGTCCATTTCAAAGCAGTGGCTTTCAGGTCCTGCGAGTTGTAGGAGACCCCTCTCCATCTCTGGGGACAGAGGGAAGAGTCCCCACTCTAAGGCCCTTTCAGCAAAAGCTCTGAGGACAGGAGGTCAGTGGCCCATGGTGCAGTGTTGGCTGGAACACACAGTAAATCCTTGTGGAGTGTCGGGCCTTCCCAGGCAGGCATTCTAACAGGAGGCAGGGCCCTCCTAGGGACATGACTGCTGCTAGAAGCCATGATAGAGTTTGGTCTTCTCTGAGTGCGGAGGTTTGAACAGAGTGAGTATGTGCCGAGGGTGACCTTTAGCCATTCCTCAGGTGCCCAGAGTCCTGACCATGTGGAACACAGAAACCTGAGGTCTCTCACACATATGCACAAACACCCACAATGCATTGAACGTGCACATAAAAACTGTAACCTAAACAAATGCACAGGCACACACGCACGTGCATCAACACGATTCACACAGCAACCTGTCACATACATCGTACAATCACACAGAAGCATTGCTAGTTCACATCCATACGCAAGGACAGAAACGGGGTTGGGCCCACAGCTATGCAACCTCTGCTTTCCTGCAGGGCCTCGTGCTCGGAAGGCCCCCCCCCCCCGCCCTGCCTCTAGATTTAATCTCTACTATTGCAGTTTTGAATTCTTAAGAAGTGTGAAAGAAGTGGCCCCATACTTTCGTTTTGCAGTGGGCTCTGCACGCGCAGATGCATGCGCTGGCATTCTCTGTCTCCTTCTGTCTCGCTCTTCCCAGGCTGACCTCACACCGGAAGTTCTTCTGATCCTTAGCCCTGAATCCCCAGGGCTGCGGGAGAGAACTGGAAGCCTAATCTCAGAAGGGCGGCCTCTGCAGAGAGGGCCGGAGGTAATGTCCAACGCAGACCGCTAGGTGGCAGCACCACTCCGAGCCAAGCCTCGGCGGAAGCCAGGAGGGAGGTGGGTGGAGCTGGCAGGAAATGGGCGTCTTTGAGTTACTGATGGTATCTACTTTTTTTCCAGAAAGTGTGGCAATTTCCCGAAGCGGCAGTCTCGAGGATTAGATAATCCATTTTCCTGCCAATTTTTGCAGTGTTGGGGACTGAAACTAGGGCCCCTCACATGCTAGGCCTGTGCTGTACCACTGAGTTATGCTCTCAGCCCTGAAATCATTTAAAATAATTTTGTTTCTTTTTCTAAAAATCTAATTGCGAATGCAACTCATTTTATTATAGAACATAGTACACATACAAAAATTAAAGTCATTCATAACTTGACACTTGAGTCATTTTTATAAAAGGATGTGAAAGAAAGTGGCCATACCTCCTCCCCTCCCACAGCTTGACATTTTTCTCTACTTAGGCACCTACGCATATTTCTTATGTACTCATAGAAGCACACCTACAGGAGTTATATTTCCCCCTACACAGGCACATAGCAACACAGGCTGTGTTACTTTTTCACTTAAGATGACCTAGTCATGTTTTACCAATGATACATGTAGAATTACCTTAGTTTTTAAGCTGGAATCTGATATTTCACAGTGTGAGTTTTGCATTCCTGTTACAGGAAACTGAGATAGTTAGAATTATTATAGGCAGTCAGACAGGGCCAGGTCCTCCATGGAGCCAATGCAAAAACCCAGATACCTTGCAACTGTAAAGGAGAAAACACCTCCTGCTGTGGGCCGGTCCTGGGACAACAGATCAAATAAAAGCACCTACTTCCTAGGACTGATATTCTAAATAAGTCTGTAGATGCCTAAGGAAGCTAGAAATCACCTGTCTGAACCCCTTAGGGAAGAGTCACTGTTCCTTAAACATGCTCTCTAGCTACGTGACTCGCTTCCCCATTTGTCCCGGACTTAATCAATTTTACCTGAGCAGTTAACCTTATTGGTTAACCATAGTTCTGTCCCACCTTATGCCCACTTAGGAATTCCCATTCTTCCCCACCTTGGACCCATCTACTCTATAAAAAGTCCCTAAAATGACAGAGTCTTTGGCAACCCGCTCGGGACCCCTCCTGTCCCTCTGACAGAAGCTTTCTTTCTTTCTCCTAATAAATATATTCTGCTCTTAACCTCCGTTGTTCCTAAAATTCATTCTTTGATTTTAGAGAACACGAACTCGTACCAGACATAGTGGGTTGGGAGTTTCATTTCCCTGTATCATTCCTTAGGTGACCAGTTAATTGAACAGTCTATACTTGGTGGGTGTGAGCAGGGAGCAGTTTTATTTTCTCCCATCCATTCATCTAATATTATTTATGTCAGATGGGCATATGGAAATGCTATCTGCCTGTCTTTTTTCATTTTGCCCTTTCTCGTTTCCATTACTTCTTTGGTTTTTGTTGCCATCTGTCCTCATTCAGGGTCCAGGTTCCAGCCCTGGGACACTTTGAAGACTCCCCTTAGCAGTGGGAAGGTTCAGATCTGTTATGATCTTCAAAGTCATGCAACTACAAGCTAGACCTCATCTTCCTATACAGGACTGTCTGTGTCAACTGAGAATCACACCACTGTCATCTAAGATTTCCTCTAGATGGCAGAGATTTCCCAGTGTGCTCTGGCTTGGTTCCTTGGTGAGGCACGCTTAAGTAAGATTTGAAGGCAGGTGTGGCTGGTATGTTTGCACATGTGTGATCCCAGCTTCACTTTGGGGTGTGTCCGTGAGGCTGCTGCTAGCGGAGATTGGAGAGTGAGTTGGCGGATTAAGTAGGAAAGTTCTACCCTCAGTGGGGGCAGGTACCAGACAGAACCAGTTGACTTGGAACCCAGAAAGAGAGCAAAAAGGCAGAGAACAGGATTTTCTTTCCTTTCTCTCTTCTGGGCTTGGGACACACTCTTCCTGGTCCTGACTCCATGACTTGTGACAGTGGCCTTCCATATTCCTGGGTCTTGAACTGAGAATTACAGCACTGACTTCCTAGGACCTGGGGCTTTGGACTTTTACTGACCCATGCAATTGGCATCCCATGGACTCTGGCTTGCAGAGGCCTCTTTCGAGGGGGACTTAGCCTTCATAATCAAGTGAGCCAGTTCCCCTAACCTCCCTCCCTTACCCACCCATTTATTCTGTCTGTCTTGAGAGCCCTGACTTATACAAGGGGCTACTTTTTCCATCCCACTGGTGGCTTCTCTGGCTTTTACTTTTTATGCTCTTTCAATATGTTTTGGTTTGAAGATAGGAATCTGGAATTGTATTTTTGATTTTATCAGATCTGCATCCACAGTGCCCTCATTGCCATTAGGAATGGGACTTGGTAGTTTGTGGGCTACCTTGGCAAGTCATTTCCTTAAATTAGTACCTATGATTGCTTGCAGTCAAATGTCTATGGAAGGCAAGACCTTGGGCACCAATTAGCTGTGGTTATGAAATATTGTGGTAGAATGTGCTGGGTTCTTCTGATGATACCTGTGTTGGACAACTTGCCTGTTGTCCAACACACAAAATGCCTCACATACGTAATTTAAAGGAAGAAATGGTTTGCTTGTCTCATCAGGCCATGGTTGGCTGGCTCCAAGGCGGGAGCATCATGGTGGAAGGGTGTGGTGAGTAAAGCTGCTTGGGAAGCAGACCACATCAGAAGAGCACCTGTAAGAGGTAAAGCCTCCCAAAGCACACCCCACCGAGCCACCTCCTCCAACGGGGCCACACCTCCCAGCAGCCCCTGCCGCCAGCCGTGAACAGCAGCACCCCTATAATCCAATCACCCCATCAGGAGTCTCTCAATTCAGCCAAACCGACCATTTCGCTGAACAGACACAATACCAGATAACTTGGAGTTAAAGAAAAAAAAGAAAGACAGAGTTAGAGCTTTTAGTTTACAGCTCAAGGCAAGGATAGAAAACCAAAGACTTTCTAGACCACTCTGAAAATAATTTCCTATTTCTTAGAGTCACAGGGCAAGATTTCTGCCAAGAAAACTTCACATCTGAGTTTGTGAAAATGTAAAATACAATATGCATGGAATTGATGACCTTGTTAAGCTCATTATGTCAAAGTTAAGGGATTAATTGGGAAGAAGAAAGACCATAAGACCTGGAATAGGGACATTTGGCAGATTCTGATGAATCTCGATATGTTGAGCCCCCAAATTCAGCTGTCATCAGTAGGAGTTGTCACCAATAGGAGTTTCTCTTCCCCTGTCTGAGGCAGTCAACTTTCCTTTACCTGAAGATTTTAATGAACGCACCAGAGGCATAGCCTTGAGGGCTGTGTTGGTTCCTCCAGAGCCCTTTCCCCACCTTTCATTGTTTCCTGACCTAGGAACCCTGGGAGACCCTAGGGTGATAAGCACAAAGGCCTGCCTGGGGTAGACACTGAAACTGCTTGTATCGGTAGAAATCAGGGAATAAGTGTGGAGTGAATTTCTGAGATGTTAGACCAGAGTAGAAGGAATATAATGTTGGTTCTGACTCAATTCATTAATCTGGAAGCGCTCACCAGAGAGTGGGTTCATCAGTCACATAGTGCAGCTGGGAGTGGTTTTCCGAATTTGCTCAGTGCCGCAGCCTATGGTCCATTGGATGACGTCATGCCTTGATGCTCAAGTTGTCCTTTGTAAATTATAGAGGAGGGAACCCACAGGCATCAGGAGGTAAGTGCCTTGGAGTGCATTTGTTACATGGCCTGCTCCACCTTCCCCAAGGATGACACAGAGGACGCTGCCTTCACCCAACCATTTAAAAACACTTCGGTATTTGTAGCAAAATAGTGAGGACTATTGAAAAGCTTGGCTCCCAGTGGTCACCTGGGGACAGGGAGCTGCACTAATGTGAGGATCTGCATCTGCCTACAGACAAACACGTAATGAGGCTGAAGAGTGCCCGCTCGGCTCTGAGCGAATCATCCTCAGGACAAGCTCATAACGATGTGCAAGCACTTGCAAATTGATAAAAGCAGCTGGATGTTTCCACCTTGCAGTCTCAGCAGAGACTTTAAGACAGGCGCAGTTCACTGCTGGGAGAAACAGCCTGCTGAGTGAGGGTCCTCATGTCACCATAACTCCGCACCCTCGTTTAGTCTCTGCATCATTTCTAACCAACAACCCACGCATCTAGAAGTCTTTGAAATGTGATCATTTCTGCTTTGTGAGAGACACCGGCACCTGCTGAAGGGCTCTGTTAGTGGTTTTCCCTCGCAGGTGGCGATGACAGTGGGAGATGCCACCTTTAAAAGGGACTGCCTGGATTCACTGGGACATATGGGATCCAGGATGGTGGGGAGCCTGAGGAAATGGACTTCATCAGGTGGGTGTGGTTACCATGATGGAAAGCAGAATAAAGCAGGACAGGGCAGTGTGACCCAAGGAATCTTTCACGGAAGCTAATTGGCCTTGGTGTCCTCAGGACTTAGCTAGTGGAGCAGCCTAGTGAAGTTTTATTCTGTACAAAGACAAACATTGTGAAATCTAGTGAACCACCATGTGACTTGAGTCACTGTAAGAGGGGGCTGTGATCTGTGTCCAGTTCCTAGAACTGAGCCAGTGTGTAGACCCAGAGCCCTCAACGGGGCCCCTGCTGTACCGCCAAATGCTTACACGGTGAGTGTTGCTTCTAGCCTTCTCCAGGAGCACAGGGCACCCATAAACGAAAACCACCAGATGTTTGTAAGTTCATTGGCCAAAGAATAAGGATCAGGAAGGAGGGGAAAATATGATTTTCCTCAACTCTCTTAAATTTGTAGCCCAGGCTGACTCAGGTAGTACAAGGCAGGTTAATAAGAGAAAAACAAGCAGGCCCATGAAAACATGCAGTACAAATCACTTGTGTGCTGCACGGTAAGTCAGGAGTCTCCCTGAAATGCTATTTCAATAAAGAAGTGCTGTTTGTTTGCCTGTTTTTGAGAGAAGATCTCGCACTATTGCCCAGACTGACCTTGTATTTGTAGACTCAAGTGATTCTCCCACCTCGACCTCTTAAATAGCCGGGACTATGAGTGTGTGTCACCAGAGCTGGCTCAGAACTGTGTATTTTATATTTTATGTTTTTAAAGGAGAAAAGGTTTATTTCAGCTCACAGTTTGTAGATGTTTCAGTCCATAGTCATCTGGCTCAGAACTGTATATTTTAGAGAAGTGACGAGGGTTAGAGGTAGGAAAACTAAAAGGTAAATTTATGAGAAAGAAGTTTGCTTGAGACACCTCTGGCTTCACCATAACTGAGCTGATTGATGAACAAGTGAGACTTCAGGTAGTAAAGAAGGAGCGAGGAGGAAGGCAGAAAGACGTTTTGTCTTTGTGACTCTCTGTCTTGCTTTCCAGCAAACAGAGAAAGAAGGCAGACAGCTCTCCTGCATTTTGATTGCCTGCAGCTCAACAATCCCTTATATTTTGGAGAGAAACGCGTTGGTTTCTTTGTTAGACCCAGAACCTTGCTCTGCTGGAGAATGGTTTGTGCTGATCACTGAACACTGGGCTCAGTTCTCAAGGCAGGAAAGCTTCCAACGGGAAGAGCTGGACAAGGTTGCATCGTCCTGGAAGCTGAGACTGCCACCTAGTCGCATGGAGCTTCTCCTGCCACTAAAGGAACAGGTAGGAAGGGAGTGCCATGTTGTTGGAGCGATCTGTGCTATCAAGGGGAAAGAAGGTTGTTATTCAGTGGGGAAGGGACAAATACTCTTGGGATCTAGGGGACTGAGTCCCCACAGCACTCCTGAGGTTTCCTGTATCATAGTGGAGAGTCAGGTGCTAGAGTTCCCAGAATCCCTTTCCTATGAGGTCCAGCTTGAGTGGTTACTAATGTGGGCACTCTGTGGCACGTGGAGGGCACATGAGAGGGCAAAGGCTTTGTTCTCTGGAAGCAGACGCACACACTTGGATAGATGTGGGTCAAACGGCTTCCTGAAATGCCCCCAGACCAGCTTCTTGGTGCTCATAGCTGGTGTCTTAGTGGTAGTGTGCTCAGTCTTTGCTTTCTCTGCCCTTCTTGGATGCCGTTAGCCCAGAATCCTGTATTCAAGCCCTCACACTTGGAATGTGTAAAACAATTTCTGTTTTCTTGACTGAATCTGGTAAACTTGCTCACACTGAACAACTATTCTAGTGTAACTTTGATCTGCTTTTACGCTAAAAATAATTTTTAAACAGCTAGAAGCCTTATCCCTACCAGGAGTAGGATGGCCAAGGAAAGAAGGTGACAGATGTCTTATTCTGCATCTTTATTGGCTGTTTGTGATTCTTCCCTAAATGCCCCACTTCTATTTTTTTATTCAATTTTTTGTCCTGTCAATTTGATTTTGCTTCTCTGTTTTATTAAGGGAACTCTTTGAGTAGTAAAACGATCCTTCATGGGCCACATTTGTTGTGAGATTTTGGGAACAGGAAGTGCCCCTTCCCCAACACACACACACACACACACACACACACACACACACACACACGCCACATTTCAAAGGAGAGAAAAAAAAATTTTTTTTCTCTGTACTGCTGGGGATTGAACCCAGGTCCTCATCCAGAAGAGGGACAGAAGCAAATGGTATGCTTTGAGGGGCAAACTCTTGGCACAAACATTCCCTCCTCGTTGATTGCTTCTTGATTTTGTTTTAACTGAATGCTTAGTATTCACCACTTTCATACATTTAAAAATTGTGTGATGGCAAAGCTGTCAGTATTTTCTATTAGGAATTTTGAGTCATTATTCAACAGGTGTTACTTCAATATCTATAACCTATATGCCATGTGATATGGTGTATGGAGGGCCAGCAACACAAGTGGTCAAAGAATTGACCACGACCAGAGGAAAGAAAGAGACTTAGGAACACACTGTAAGGAAATGGTGGGAGAGTTCTCAGGGATGCTCACACTGTCATGGGAGAGTGAGGAGTCTTTATAAGTGATCTTGAGATTAGTGTGGTTTTAGATCAAGATCAAAGAACAAGGGAAAGAAGGTTCAGGAGGATGGGGTAGGATTACGTAGTCTGTGTTTTCTTTGAAGTTGGTGTGATAGGGTGTGGTGTCCAGGATATGGGGTAATGCGGTAACAAGATAACGCAAGGGCCACACTTGTTAGGGAAGGAGTGTTAATGGCTATTTGCCATGGGTTTTTGTAACAGCTTATTTAAACAGAGTCAGTAAATATGACTCTGATGTGGAACCAAATGAAGTCCAAAATAATCTATATCTGATTGTTCAGTATTCCACATTAGATACAAACACAATTCCTGGTTCCAGGGATATAAAAATGACAAACAAAACCAGAAAGAGTCTCTTCTGGTTTAGTTGTACACTGGTGAGGGTTAGAAGGACATTCTCATGGGATCATGAAAATAGTTTCCCATTTCTTTCTTTCTTTTTTTTTTGCTGCACCGGGGATTGAACTCATGACCTTGCGCTTTCCAGGCAGGCGCTTAGACCGCTGAGCTAGATCCCCAGCCCTCAGTTTCCCATTTCTGGGTTGTAATTCATCTGTTTAAATCTTTAGATTTTTTTTTTTGGGTCTCTTTGAGGCAGGATCTCACTATATAGTTCAGGCTGGCATTTGAACTCACTTTGTAGCACAGGCTGGTCTCAAACTTGCACCGATCCTCCTGCCTCAGCCTCCTGAATGCTGGGATTACAGGCATGTGCCATCACATGTTGATTAAATCTTTAGATTTTTAACCAATTTGAAAATTATTTGTACTAATGGTGTTAGGTAGGGAATCTAACTTCCAAGTGAGAGCAAATTATCTTACACAGTTAAAGTAACTCATCTTTTTGCCATGATTTGAAATGACATCCTTGTCTTCCAGTCAATTCCCCCATCTACACAGCTTTCTTTCAGCCTCTCGTGGCATGCCGCATTCTAAAATGGTTCCGTGACCCAGCCTCCTGGTGGTAATGCCTTTGTGTGTCTCCTCCCCTGGACTGTGGACCAGCCCCACCAACAGAATGCCACAGAGGGATGGGAATGCCACTTCTGGGGTGAGGAAGGAAGAGACCTTGACTTTCTTACTCTCTTTGTTCTGTGCTGACTGTGGTGACACCAGCTGCCGTGCTGTTCACTGCCTCATAGGATGGCTCGTGTGTTGTCTCCATCTGCGTGGGCTACTGTAACAGTCTTTAGGCTGGGTAATTTATACACAACAGAAATGTATTGCTCACTGCTTTGGAACTGGGGAAAGCCCATGATGCCAAGGTGCCAACAGACTCAGTATCTGGTGAGGGTGTGTCCCTCGTAAATGGCATCTCCTGTGTCTAGTGTGGTGGAAGGGGCAGGCACGCTCCTTCCAGCTTCTTTGGTAAGAATCCAGCTGAGCACCTGTGTTCTCACCCAGAGACCTCAGATAACAAGCCTTGTTTTAAGCCAGGTACCAGCCAGACGTCTGATACTGTTTTTACTCTTTTGTGGGAGGATGAGCGTCTCCGACCTCCTGGACCACCTTAGAGTCTGGCTTCCCCCCAGCTCTCCTTCACATGGTGCCGGTGTCGCCCATGGGACTCTCCTGGACCCCCAGGGAGCCCTTGCAACAGCTAGAGGAGGAGGCTGCCAGGACCCTGTGATGTCTACTCACAATGTCCTCTTATCTTGCTCGGGACGATGGTGTAGTTCATTTCTTCTAATTTTTCTTGCATACACAGACAGCAAGCTGGTGAGATTCCAGGCGCCCAGGGGTTTTAGCAAAGTTGTGAGGGAAATTTCAAACTAAGATATGGTGGACAAGTTGTTTTCTTTACTTACCAGAGATAAGCAAGCTTTTCTTGAGGGGGACAGGAAACGTCTCACAACTGGCTTAAGAAAAACAGGCAACAGCAAACCAGCTGTTAATCCTCTTCTCCCCATGGAAACAGGAAAACTCAATGCTTTTGGCATTTTGAGGGCTTAGGTTTCCTACTGGGAATATTCCTGGGGGCTCCCATAAAGATGCAGCAAGGTGGCATGTTAATACCTAGAAAGGCACAACTAAACTCTTCTTCCTTCCAGATGAGAAAACATGTTGCATTTGTTCTCAGGGTATTAATGCACTTAACTACCACACATAGATCGTATGCATAATTTTATTCTCCGGAGTGTTATACACTTTCATGCTGCCCTTGCCAACTTTGTTTTTTTTTTAAATAAAACAAAAAAAATGAATAAGTAGATATTGCCATGGAGTAGAGAAAAATGAATAGATATATAAGAAAACGTTATGTGTAATTTTATGCCAATAATTTTGAAAATCTACATGAAATGCACAATTAACCTGTAAAATATAATTTAATAAGATTAAGTCAAAAGGAAATAGAAATGCTAATGAAAAACAAGACAAAACAAAAAAGATAAGAATCTTCCTGATGTTGGTTTTAATCTGATGCTCAATTTAATACTCAGCCGTAGGAGCCTGCCTGGAGGTAGAAAGAAACCCTGCTCCTGAGAGGCGTGCTTGCCCTGGGCTTGGACCCACGAGAGGTGAATGCCAACTGCCACTGAGAAAGTATTTTTAGAAATCTGCAAGTTTCCTTTTAAATGGTAAAATACTAAAAGGCAGAGTAATCACAGAAAAGCTTATTTAATAATTAACTACTTATAAATGCATTAGTCCTTCAGAGTTTTATGGGCAAACTCTTTTAAGTTTTTAAGCTCATTTAAATTTTCAAATTCTTAGAAGGGGAATTACTTTTAAGTAACAGATAATCCATGTGTCATTTCAGTAATACCAGTGAGAGGTCAAGAGGTGAGAATTTTCTATTTTGTTCAATGCAGCTGTCACGGCCCTAAACTGTGGGGATAAAGCACATCAGGCCCCCTCTAGAAAGGAACCCTTGGGTCAGAGGGGTGATGGTTATTTTTGGGCAGAGGTTGTCTCAGAAAGACGTTTGTGGGTTGGAGCTGAAAGTTATCTGCAGACCTCACAGTCAATCCTGTTTTGTTTCATGTGAACTCAAACTCTTGTCTCTCAGGAAAAAAAAAAATGAGATCCTCTGATGCTAATAAACACATTCACTTAGTCTTCATTACACATACTAAGATCACATGAATAATTCAGTTGCTTCAAATGCCCGTGAAGCATCACTTAAGCTAAATTATGTAACTCATGAAAATAGATGATGGCTCAAAAATCATGTCAGTGCACATAAATGATGCAACAGTAGGCTTGGCAAGTTTCTTAAAGATAAACGATCCACTTCTGGAAAGATCGCGGAACAGTAAGCAGCAGAGTAAACAGTCTCTGAGAGAAAGAGTTCAGATGCTGGAATACAACACCATGGAGTGGACAACAAGGAACGAAGTGGGTCCCCTGGATCCAGGGAGAATCTAAAATATGAATTGAAGCCCACAGAGAGAAAAAAAAGAAGAATTTAAATGAAGAAGAAGGTGGTAGCTGGCGGTGCCTTATCCTGGAGACGGGCTCACCCTGTGACAGAAAAGCTGTTAAGCCTGGGGACAAATGGTCCCAGTCAACCCCAGAGGTCTAAGCGGAAAGGTGCAGCAGTGGAAGAGAGTGGCACGTGGAGATCTGCGCTGGCTGGTGGTGAGTGCCAGGGACTTGATCCTCCCCATGGGAGACAGCGATTGGCTGGGAGCCATTTTGGAGTTGGGTAGGATAAGCCTGGAGTCAGGACAGCTGCTGGCTTCTTCCGGCAGCTCCAGGTTGTGGGCGGAGCCGTGGAAGTTGCTTGGACAGAGTTCCGCTCCTGTGCACATTCCAGACAACATCGCATAGGTTCCTAACCAGCTTAGATCTGCAGGCTCTGGCCACTTCCACTCCCATGTAAATGCTGAGGGCCCTTGTGGGCTGGTACCCAGCTCAGTGAGGCACGGGCACCCACCATCAGATGCCCATATCCAGCACTGGCCAGAAAAGCCAAACAGTCTTGCTTCAGAGAAACTTTAGCCGATGCTGGAAATGCCTGGGACCACACCACCCACATGTATGGAAGAAATCAGGGATATGCCAAGACAAAGAAGGAAAAGGCAAACTCTGGCATCCAACCCAAGCAGTGCAAGTCCAGGTTTGCAGCTTGTGATCTCAAAAGGAAAGGTCTCTTAAAAATAACAAGGGCTCAGGAAGTAACAATTCAACAGCTGCAAGACAATTCAAAGAAACTTAACTTAAGAATTAAAAATGTGAGTTAAAAATCAG
>RJWT010041821.1:0-12257 GCA_004365215.1 Cuniculus paca
TTTAATAAATATCTTACAATAATAATTCTCAATATCAACAATCTTAGTAAATATCTTACAATAATAATTCTTGATGTCAACAATTTTAACTCTCCAGTCAAAGACACAGACAGCAAATTGAATCAAAAAACAAAGCCCAACCATATGTTGACTATAAGAGACATGCCCCATTCAAAAGAAAGAAAGACTGAAACTGAAAAGATAGAAACTTACTCCAAAGAAGCCTGAAAGCAAGTGGCAGTAGCTACCTTATTTTTAGGCACAGCATACTTCAAGCCAAAATTAATTAGAAGAAACACAGATGGCCACTATATACTTGTAAAGAGAATAATTTAACAAGAAGAGATAACAATTATAAATACATATGGACTGAATGTTGGCACACCTGTTTCATAAAAAGAAAACTATCATAAAAAGACAGAAAGACACCAATATGATCATATCAAAGAACTTCAATATTCCACCCTCACCAATAGAAGTTGCCAACCAGACTCCCTCACACACAAAAAAGTAACAGTTAAATCACTCACTGAACAAATGGACTTACCAGATATCTACAGAGTGTTTCAACCAACAACAGAATACATATTTTTCTTAGCAACTCAAGGAACTTTTTCCAAAATAAACTACATCTTAAGCTGTAAAGCATGCTTAGATAAATAAAAAAAAATGGAAATAATTACATGTATACTATCGGGTCATATGTTAAAACTGATTATCCACATACAGAAGAATGAATCTAGACCCCAATCTCACCCTATATTAAAATCAAATAAAAATGGATCAAAAACCTAGATACTAGGACAGAAATAATCTGCTGGAAGATAAAAAAAGTAAAACATTTGAATGTATAGGCATATGCAAGGATTTTTCTCAACAGATTCCCCAATTGCACAAGAAATAACATGAAGAATAATCAAATGAAATTATATCAAATTAAAAAGTTTCTGCATGGCAAAGGAAATAGCTAACAAAATAAGAGCCAACCTAGAGAATAGGTTAAAAAAAAATCACTAGTTATGTGTCTTAGTTACTTTTCTCTTGTTGCTGAGACAAAATACCTGCCACTCAAAATTAAGGAAGGAAAGGTTTATTTTGCTCACAGTTTGTGAAGGTTTCAGTCCATAATCAGCTGACTCCAAGGCAGAGGGGCACATGGCAGAAGGCAGCAGATCATGGAAGTGACAGACTGTAAAAGCAACAAGGAAAAAAGGAGAAGAGTGTGAGAGCAAGTCTCTTTCTTTCCTTTATATCGTATGCAAGCTACACATGCCAGGACGGGTGTAACACACCTATAATTCCAACATTAGACCATGAATCAATAACAAACTCTAGAATTCCATCACCATGACTGAATGAGGCTTTGGGGGGACATCTAGAAATAAACCATAGCATTCTGCCCCTGTCCCCCCAAAGACTCGTGAACCCATTTATGCAAAAGACATTTAGTCCATCTCCAAGAGTTTCCAAAGTCCTAACAATTTCAGCATTGCTGAAAAGATCAAGTTCGAGTCTCCTCTGAGATTTAAGGCGAACTCCAAGCCAAACTCCTAGTACAAACTCATTTGTACTCCTGTACAAATGAAAAGAATTTTAAACACTTCCAACACAAGATAAACATTTTCATTGCAAAAGTTACAAACAGAGACTGCAAAGGAATGGAACCAAAGCAAGACCAAAATCCAGGAGGGCAAATACTAAATTCTGTAGCTCCATGTGGAACATCCAAAACAATGTGGCAAGTTGTGTGCTCTAAACAGTTTGCATGGCTCTAGCCCTATGGCCTTTCTGTTGGGTATACCTCCCAGAGCTTCTCTCTTAGACTTGTTCTGCTCAATCCTTGCAGCTTTCTTTAGATGACCCACTTTCTTGGCTTTCTCAAACTTCTGGTTTCTGCACTACACCTTTGGCTTCACCTCACAGCTTCACACATTGCTCTCTCTGGGGCATACTGCCTGTGCTCCTAAGCCTTCTGAAATCTGAGCAGAAGCCTTTTAAACCTCAGAAATTGCATTCTGAATGCACCTAAAATCAATGCCATGTGAATGATGCCAAGGTCTGCTGACAGGGGTTGAGTATCTGAATCACTAAGCACTCTGAACCTGATTCTGAGGAACAAATTCTCTATCCCACCACCATTCTGGAAACTGGTGCAGCTGCCACCATTTTGGAACCTGGTGAGCCACTGCTTCCACTCTGGTACCACTCTACCATCATTCTGGAAATACTGCTCTGTGACTTTCTCCTCAAAGCAAAGCCTTTCACTTTTGCAGTTTTGAGACTGCAAAGGGTGGTGACTTGCTGCTTCTTGTGATGCCCTCAGAGCATCTTTTCTGTTCTCTTGTTCCTTCTCAGCAATTGAGATTTCCTTAGCTCTATGTTTGCAGTCCACAGCTTTACTGGGGCTTCCTTTCTGGTCAAATTCACAATGTTTTAAATCATCTTTCTGGGCTCATCACTCTTGATTTGTAACATAAATCTGGCTAAAAGCCCCCAACAATAACCATGCCACAACTTCAACATTTCACTGCCTTGAAATTTCTTCTGTCAGATTAATAAATCTGCCTCCCTTAATCTTAGTCTGAGGACACAAGTCACTGCAGACAAATTTTTTCCAAGCCATAACACATATTGTCTGGGGGCCAATAGAGTCTTTCTTCCCAGCAGAAACTTCTCAAGTCTGGTCTTTACTGGCAGAATTTCTATCAGCCTTCTGGTCTTCTGAGCTCTGATTAGAATCTCCCATACAGGACAGTCAAAGGCATTCCAGTGCTACTCTTTCTGGTGACATCTCCAAACCTTTCCAAACTCTTCTCATAAGCCATTCCCAAAGGCTTTTGAACCATATGGTTAGGTATAATCACAGCAATGATACCACTTCTCTGGTACCAAATTCTGTGTTGGTTACTTTTCTCTCATTACTGAGACAGAATGCCTGACACCCAAAATTAAGGAAGGAAAGGTTTATTTTACTCACAGTTTTTGGAGGTTTCAGTCCATAATTGGATGACTCCAAGGCAGGGTGGCACATGGCAGAGGATAAAAGTTCATGGCTGTGGAAGACAGCAAAAGCATCAAGCAAAAAAGGGAGAGCAAGCATCTTTCCCTCCCTTAGATTGTATGTAGGCTACTTGCACCAGGGTGGATGTAGCACTCACACCCATAATTCCAGCACTGAGTCATGAATCAATCACAAGCTCTAGAAGCCTGTCTCCATGACTGCATGAGGCTTTGGAGAATATCTAGACACAAAAAGTAACACTGCTCCTTGGATGGAAGACTAATGTCTATAATATATAAAGAACTCAAAAAAAGTAGACTCACCCAAGACATAAAACACCCAGTCAAAAATGAACAATAGAAAGGAATAGATCCCTCTCAAAAGAAGTACAAGTTCCCATTTAAGTACATGAAAAAATGTTCATCATTTTTGACCATTAGAGAAATGCAAATTGAAATAAAACCAAGATTTCATCTTACCCTAGAAAGAATGGTTATCGCCAAGAACACACACAAACAAAAACAATATTGTTTAGGCTTTCAAGGGACATAAACACTTTGACATTGTTGCTAGGAATATAAAGTAGTGAAACCACTTTGGAAACCAGTACATAGATTCTTCAAAAAACTAAATGATAGAAATTCCAGTTGAGCTAATTATACTTCTGACTTCCAAAAGACTTAAAGGCACCCTATTACAATAATACATGCATGTCCATATTACAGCAACACAACTCATAATATCTAAATCTTGGAAGCAGCCTATGAGCCAATAAGTAAATATATAAATAAATAAAATGGTACATATACAAATGGAGTATTACTCTGTCATGAAAAATAAAAATTTCAGTCATGTGTAGGAAAATGAATGCAACTTGAGATCATAATGCTAAGCAAAATAAGTTGAGCACGGAAGGTTAAATATTGCGTGGTTTTCTATTCTATGAGAAACCCAAAATATAAACAATTTAAAGAGCAAAATGAAAAATATGTGGTAAAAAATAGAGGGGTAAACTTTGTGAAGATGAAGACTTTTTGCCAACAGAGGATGATGAGATTCCACAATACCTGTCAGCTTGCCACTTTGAGGGTATTTCAACATTGTTCTGATTCAAATTATTCTCATGATAAGAAAAGAGTAAACAAAGTCTTTCCACTAAATTCTCTCTCCATAACAGGTTTTTCTAATATATAAACAGAAATATCGTCAGTGTTCAAAGGCCTCCTGTGGCCTCTAAATGAGTTGGAATGAAGGAACATCTGGATTTGTTTAGATACACAGACGGAGTTATGCTTTTGCATTTGGATTGCATTATTTAGCAGAAAAGTGCATCCTAGAAGGCTTGTGAACAACTGATTTTTTTTATCTGTCTCATATATCCTGTGTTTGGTTTTTACCCTATCAGCAGAGAATGTTATGCTGAGGATACAAGTTTGGGACTGAGTGTTTAAAAACCAAACTTCAAAGGCCATGAGCTCTAGGACTTATTAGCCTCAGGACTTTTGGGCAAGTTTCTTGACCTTTCAGTGTCCACCTTTCCTAATGTTATGGTTTGTGTTTAAATGTCCCCCCAAAGCCACATGCAGTCAAGGGGTAGGCCTTTTGGGGGTGACTGAGTCTAGTGTTTGTGATTGGTTCATTTTCAAGTGCTGGGGTCAGAGGTGTGGGTGCTGCACCACCCAGGGGCAGGTAGCTGACAGACAAAATAAGAAATGGAAAGATGTATGCTCCCCTCTTTTGCCCTTTTACTCTTGTCATTTATGACTACCATGAATGGTTGCCCTTTAGCCATGCCACCCTGCCTTGGAACCAGCTGAGTATGGACTGAAACCTCCAAAAACTGTAAGCTAAATAAACCTTTTCTTCTTTCATTTTGGGCATCAGATATTTTGTCCCAGCAAGAAAAGAAAGCTAACTAAGATACCTAATTTGTAAACTTAGTACCTATCTCGTTGTGTAGTGAGTACTAAATGAGATTCTTAACAAAAACCTTAGACTAATACCAAGAAAATAGACAAATAACATTTAATGAACATTTGAATTTCAAACTTTCACAGGGGTACTGTGTAAGACTCACTTTGTCAGCTTACCAGTAAATCCAACTTATGAACAATTCTCCTGGGATGGAACTTGTGAGTAAGTTGGTGATTTACTGTAGGAGTTTTAGCTATTGTAATTATTGTGTAAGACAATTTATAACTTTCATAATTGTTAAATTACAGCTATGGAAATACTTTAGCCATCACATAGTTGATTAACATGAGTAGCTAAAATTAGGCTGTCCTAATTTTATAACCTAAATATAGTATTTCCCAGTTTATAGTATTCATCATTGTCCAACCTTCAATTTACTGATTATTTTTCCTAGTAGAATAGCTTACATTTTTCCCCTTTAAATTTTCCTTTAATAATAAAAGTCTCTTGAAATCATAGTATTCTAAAATCTTTCACTGCCTAGTGACCCAAGCCAGCTGGGGAGCCTTGGTGCACTGCACAGATCCCAGGAAAAGTCCACCAAGTAACCCTCACTGAGCCAGGGAGATTCCCTCCTGGTGGAGCAACCAACGCCAAAAAAGGATGCAATTTAGGATTGGCATCTGGCTGCCCCAGAGGAGTACAGGAAAATGACAAAACAAAGGAACAAAATGCAATCTCAAACCTCCAGTCTATCCCAAACAAGTCCAGGAGACATGGACGTAGAAGATAATGTAAGTCACACACCTGAAATTTCTGAAATAATAGAAACTGAAGTAAAGAAATAGCTCCACGAAGCTATAAAGGAAATCAGATCAGAAATAATCTCCCAGATAAAACAAAAAATGATAAACATAATGAAAGAAATGCTGAGAATACCTAAAGAAGGCATAGATAAAAGAAAAATAGAGGAGCAGTGGTAAATGCTAAAACCTTTGAATGAACAATACAGGAATGAATTAAAATGCATGAAACAGATTCAAAGAGATATTTGGGAAATCAAAAATTCCATCGAAAGCTGGCAAAACTGCTTGAACCAATGTGAAGATGCACTTTCAGATCTTGAAGACAAGCTTGTAGCTAGCAATAAGGAAAGAAAACATCTTTTAAAAATAATGGAACCTGGAAATAACAATTCAGCAGTTGCAGAATTATTGCAAAGAAAAACAATATAAGAATGATAGGTGTAAACAAAAAAGGAATCAACACAAATGATATAAAAAGACTATATACAGAAGTAATAGCAGAACATTTCTCAAGCATGGGAAAAGAAACTGACATACAGATAAGTGAGGCATATAGAACTACAATTAGCCATAACCAAAATAAATCTACACCAGATATTTAATAATAAAGTTCCCAGAAATTCAGCATGAGAACAGAATATTAAAAACTGTTAGAGAAACGAAGCAGATTACTTATAATTAAAGCCAACTGGAATCATGGCATACTTCTCAACACAAATATTCAAATCAAAAAGAACTGGAGTGAAGTATTTCAACTCCAAAAAAAATTAATGTACCCTACAAAAGTATCTTCCAAAATTAGTGGAGAAACAAGATACTTCCACGACAAAGAACAGCTGAAGAACTTCATGACCACCAAACCAACCCTACAAAGAATACTGAAAGATAATCTAGATAGAGATAAATTGACTACAATTTGAAAAACAGCAACAGAAAGAAACCAATGAGTAGGACAAACAATTAAACAGAGGTGAAAAGTAAAGAACCAACAGCAGAAAAATAACATGACAGAAATGAGCCAATACATATCAGTTAAAATCATTAATGTAAATGGTCTCAATTCACCAATCAAAAGAAACAGATTGGCAGAGTGGATTCAGAAACAAAAAATCCAACAATATGCTGTGTACAAGAAACACATTTAACTCAAAAGGAAATGCATAGACTAAAAGTCAAAGGATGGAAAACAATACTCCATGCAACAGGAACCCAGCAAAAAGCAGGGGTAGCCATTCTGCTTGCAGACAATGTGAACTTCAAGCCAAGAATGATCAAAAGTGATAAGGTCACTACATACTGGTTAGGGGAAAACTTCAAGAGAAAGAGATAACAATCTTAAACATATATAAAGAGAAAACTATAAAGATCAGAGTAGAAATTAATGCAATTGAGACTAAGAAAGCAATACAAAGAATTAATGAATTGAAGAGTTTGTTCTTTGAAAGAATAAATAAAATTGATAAATCCCTAACCAACCTTACCAAAAAAAGGAAAGAAAAAACTCAAATTCATGTAATAAGGAATGAAAATGGTGGTCCTGTGGAAATACAGAAACTCATCAATACCTACTTTGATAACCTTTACTCTCATAGGTTCAATAACACAGAAAAAATGGACAGATTCCTAAAAATGTATGAATTACCAAAGCTAGATCAAGAAAATATGAAACTTCTGAACAACCCAATTTCAGTTAATGAAATTGAAAATATAACTAGAAACTTATCAACAAAGAAAAGCCCAGGTCCTATGGATTCACTGCTGAATTCTATCAGAAATTTAGGGAAGACTTAACTCCAATATTCCTAAAATTCTTCAGTGAAATTGAAAGGGAAGCAGTTCTCCCCAACTCATTCCTGGAAGCAAGTATTACCCTGATACCAAAACCAGAGAAAGATCCAATCAAAAAAGAGAACTACAGGCCAATCTCCCTAAGGAATACATGTTGTAGTCAGGGGTTTCCAGGAAAACAAGACAATACAGGACACATAGGTTATAGTACTATTTATATTGGCACGCAAGGAGTCATATAGAAACAAAATGCAGGAAATCTGTCCACACACTAAAGACTTAGAGAATCTAGCCGAGGGCATGGATCCCACAGCAATGTCCTACAGGAGTCCAGCTGAAGACCTAGAGCCCATGAAAATGTCCCCCGTGAGTCCAGTTGGAGGCCTAGAGCCCATGACAATGACTCACACAAGTCTGTTTTACAGATCTGAGCTGGGAAGGCCCAAAGATTAGTGGTGGCAACTAGAAAGTCTGTGCCAGTGGGATGAAGCATCTGTGCCAGTAGGCTGAGGGTTCTACACTGTAGTCAAGAAGCGACGTTCAAAATGAGGACCAGGGCTCCCCTGCAAAATACCACAGCCATCCCCAGCAACAGTGAGATCCCAAGCTGCCCCAATAATGAGAACCACTGAGTTCATAATAGGAAGCCAGTGTGACAAACTTCTCCTGGAGATTGAGAGAGCACACATCTTCCCCTCCAGAACCAGGAAGCAATGCTCAAAGTAAGGACCAGATCTCCTACAAAATGAACAGCAGTCATTCATAGCAACAAGGTCCCAAGCTTCTCTGATGATAACAGCTGAGTTCATATCAGGGAAGCCAGCATGATAAGCTCCTCCAGGAGAACCCACAAGACTACTCTTCCTCTCCAGATCTGTTTTTTATTCTGGCAACAGTCCTCAGGTGGGCCATCTACACTCAATACCATGCTGATTCAGGTCAGCTGCTGTTTAAATTGACCATTAGTTTTCAAGTCACAAGAACATAGATGCAAAATCTTCAATAAAATACTAGCAAGCAGAATGCAGCAAATCATCAAGAAGATTATACACCATGATCAAGTGGGATTCATTCCAGGAATGCAAGGATGGTTCAGCATACAAAAATTGATCAACATAATACACCGTATCAACAGAGCCAAAGACAAGAATCACATGATCATCTCAAATATATGCAAAAAAAGTTTTTGAGAAAGTCTCACATTCATTCATGATAAAAACCCTACACAAAATCAAAATAGATGGTCTTTACCTCAATCTGATAAAAGCCATCTATGTGATGGCTACTGTGATAAAATCAACATCTATGACAAACCAACAGCCAACATCTTATTATACACAAAAACTGAAAGCTTTTCACTCTAAAATCAGAAACAAGACAAGGATGTTCACTATCATCACCCCTGTTCAATATAGTTCCAAAAACATTAGCCAAAGCAATTAGACAAGAGAATGAAATAAAAGGAATAAGGATAGCAAAGGAAGAAGTTAAATTATCATTATTTTCAGATGTCATGATACTCTACATGGAAGACCCTAACACTCCACTGAAAGACTTCTAGATCTAATAAGATTAAGTAATGTAGCTGGATACAAAGTCAACACTCAAAAAATCAATAACATTCTTATATACAAACAACAAACTCACTGAGAGAGAAATAAGAGAAACCACACCCTTCACAATAGCACCCCCAAAAATGAAATACTTAGGACTCAGTCTAACAAAGGAAGTAAAAGATCTATACATTGAAAATTAAGTACTCTGAAAAAAGAAATAAAAAAAATTTCAGAAAATAGAAAGACATTCCTTGTTCATGGATAAGAAGAATGAACATTGTGAAAATGGCCATACTCCCAAAATTGTTACACAGATTTAATGCAATTCCAATCCAAATACCATTAGCATACCTCACAGATCTAGAGAAATCATTCCTAAAATTCACATGGAACCAGAAGAGACCTAGAATAGCAAAGGCAATTCTGGGCAACAAAGGCAAGGAAGGAGGCATCAAAATCCTTGACTTGGAATTACACTACAAAGCTACTGTGATAAAATCAACATGGTACTGGCAAGTAAACAGACCTGAAGATGAATGGAATTGATTAGAAGATATAACCACAACTAGAAACACACTCAGCCACCTTATCTTTGACAAAGGGGCTAAGCATGTTCTCTGGAAGAAAGATAGCCTTTTTAATAAATGATGTTGGAAAATCTGGCTTTTCATATGCCAGAGACTAAAACTAGACCCATGTCCATCACCATGCACTAAACTAAAGTCAAAATGGGTCAAAGATCTAAATATTAAAACAGAAACACCAAACCCACTGGAAGACAAAGTATGTAGAAATCTTGAAGATATAGGGATAGACAGCGATTTCATGAACAAAAACCAAACTGCATGGGAAATACATCACAGAATCAACAATTGAGATCTTGTCACATTAAAGTTTTTGCATATCTAAAGAAATCACCAGGGCTGGGGATCTAGCTCAGCAGCCTAAGTGCCTGCCTGGCAAGCGCAAGGTTGTGAATTCAATCCCCAGTGCTGCAAAAAACAAACAAACAAACAAACAAGAAATCACCAACAGAGTGAAAAATAAAACCTACAAATTAAGAAAAAATCTTAGCCAACTATCCCTCAGATAAAGGACTCCTATCTAGAACATATAAACAATTAAAAAACATCAGGCCCCTAAATTTCAAAGACCCAATCTTAAAATGGGCATCTGAAATGAACACACACTTCTTAGCTGAAGAAATACAAATGACCAATAAATATATGAAAAAATGTTCAACATCATTTGTCATTTGAGGAATGCAAGTTAAAACAACACTTGAGATTCCACCTTACTCCAGAAAGAACGGCTATCATCAAGAAATCAACACATAACTAATGCTGGCAGGGCTGCAGGGGAAAAGGAATCCTTCTCCACTGTTGGTGTGAGGGGACTCCCAAAATTGTTACACAGATTTAGTGCAATTCCAATCCAAATACCATGAGCATACCTCATGGATCTAGAGAAATCATTCCTAAAATTCACATGGAACCAGAAGAGACCTAGTGCAATCACTGTGAAAATCATTGTGGAGATTCCTCAAAATCTAGGTTTAGAGGTCCCATTCAATCCAGCTATTTGCCTTCTCAGTATTGTCCAAGAGAAATTAAAAACCTCATCCCACAGCAATTTATGTGCACCTATGTTTATAGCAGCACAAGTTGTAATAGCTAAATCTTGGAAACAACCCAAATGCTCATAAACTGAGGAATGGATAAAAAAGATGTGGTATTTTTATACAATGGAGTATTACTCAGCTATAAAGAATAAACTCCAGGCTTTTATAGGTAAACAGATTTAACTAGACACCTTACTCATAAGTAAAATAAATCAGACTCACATGTGTAAACATATTGTCTCCCTCATGTAAGAAACAGAAAGATTAAGGAAGATCAAAAAGGTACAATAAATACTGTGAAAGGGAATGAAATTACTCAAAAGGAAAGAACTACTGGGATGAGGGGGAAAAAAAGAACAGAGGGGAAAAAAAAATATATATACACATGTAGCTAAGATATTTGTACTACTGATCCTATTAGTTCAGGGAAAGAAACTGTGATCCTTATGTTGTTTGATCTGTTTTGCATGCCCACATCTTGTAATCTGAGCAACTATTTTGAAGACAACAGTATGAAATATAGTGACTATTGTTAATTTCCTATCAGCTTGTTATGAAATCCTATATCATTTCTTTTTTTCTGTTTTGTTTGGTTTTAATCCTTTTGAAATAAAAATAAACAAATAAAAGAAAATCTTTTAGAGCTTGGTCATTTAAAAATCCAACAGAGATGCAAGAAATATAAAATAATATTTGATATAATCTTATACAATTATCTTTAATGCATTGTTAATATTTTATCTGGTGAGATCATAACTTCTATTCCTTGCTCATAATGCAAGGAAGATGCTCTCTACTTTTACCACTTTTATAACATGGTTCTAAACCTCAAAATAATTTTCATAAATTAAATTGATAACTGAGAAATGGTATCCAAAAGTCAAGTTTACTGAAATTCTAGTTTAAACTGCTCAGTACTAATGTGTAAACATTGCTTTAAAACCAAAAATTTTTTATTTATTTTATTTATTATTAAATTTATAAACTGCCTTTCATGATGCATTAATAATTTTGGTACTTTGGTAATACACACTAGTAACTATTTCTTTAGTAAATATATGTCAAAACTTTGAGGAGCTTTAGAGTAATTCTACCAAATATTAAATAATTTTTAATTATTATTTTACCTCAATCTTTTTCTATTTGAAACAGGAAATCCGTGCAGTCAATTGTTTAATTTTCTGATATTTCAAAACAGGCAAGCAAGATCACCCATATCAACATTCCTGGTTGGAAAACAGCCACCAAATGACAGAAATGTGCAATGTTTGGTATGAATAAACTCTTTATGAATGGTTGATGTTTAATGTGAATGTACTTTGTGAGATATTAATGCATATTCATATAAATCCTTCATCTGATTATTTACATTATCCATGTTACTTGTGCACAAGTGAGTTGTCCATTTACAATATTTTTTATGTATTATTAACTTTGTAGATTATAAATGACACATTTTTGTATTTATCTTGGTTAAATTCTCAGCTTTGGCAAAATATCAAATGGTATGATCAACTTCTTATCTTCTTATCATATGTAAAACATTTTCAAACTAATTCCATGAAATTAAT
>RJWT010041822.1:0-12247 GCA_004365215.1 Cuniculus paca
CCTTCTTCTTGTAAAGCCCTCATGATTTCTTCAGATTTGCAAAGATAATCCTAAATAATTTATCTCAAAATTCCCTTTTGCTGTGAAAGCAACACATTCACAGATTCTAGGAATTGGGGCATCTTTAAAAGGCATCATTACTTTGTCTACAGCAGTTTGAGTTTCCCCAGAAGCAGATCCTAAGACAAGGACTGTGACACAAAGCATTTCTTTGAGAGGTCTTCTCAGGACACACATTGCGAGGATGGGGAGGAGCCTAGAGGTGTGTGTTAAACAGCAGTTGCCCCTGGATGTTTCCGGGGCTCAATGTCTCTGGGATCTGAGAAGCTGAATGTTCATTCAAGAGGCAAGGAGACTGGTGCATTTATGTGCCCATTGCTGTCCCTTACTGACCAAGAATCTCCCCACTAGTCACCACCCCAGGGCCACCTTCCTGCATAGAGGGAACAGTGGTGCCTGAGGCAGAAGCCACTGCCTGTAAAGGGTTTGTCCTGGGGGCATCTGGTGGTTGCCAGTGGTTGAGGGATTCCAGGTGGGGCACTGGCAGTGCCTGTTAGATTTGCTGGGGAGTGGAGGGAGGGAGCCTGGAGAGGCTCCTTGACTCACTGACAGTGAGAGGAGATCAAGCCAGGGAGGAAAGGACTGAGTACCAGTGGTCCCTCTGCAGAGGGAGACCAGCTCCTACCAACCTTGTGGCCCCTGACTTCCATGTTCCTTCTGTGCCCATCCCACAAGTGATCCTGAGGATGCCACACCCATGAGGTGTAAGGATTTGAGAGGTTTGTAGCAATCTTCCCATTTTCCACAAGTCATCAAAGGCTCCCAGCGGGCATGGCTCATCTGGAACTTTTCTGGAACATACGGGTCACAGTGTACTGGAGAAGAGCACTGACCACAGGATTGCACAGAGGAAGAAAGGCTCGAAAAGCCTGACACCTGAGCTGTTCCCTCAAGAAGCTGCTTTTGCCTGAGCAGTGATCCTGGGTAGGCAGATGCTCCTGGATGGTCTAAATCCCCTCCCAGAGTGTATCTTTGTCCTCTCTGCCTCTGTCTGCTGGCTGAGGGGAGCAAGGGCAGAGAAGGAGCATTGTCCTTGATTGACTTGGTCAGGACGTGGCACTAGGAGGTGGCACCTGTCACTGCCCTTCCCTGTCCAATAATGAGAGCCAGATGCCAGGTGTGGGACACGTGGTGCTGCCCACAGGGAATAAGAGGCCTCCGATCCCAGTCCTTCCCTTGCCATTAGGGATCTTGAGCCAGACTTCAGCATCTCAGTGTCAGAGTCCTCAGTGTCAATCTGGGGCATAACTCGCAGCTGTTGCATGTGAAAGCAGGGTCCCAGCACAGCACCTGCCTGTAGGTAGTGCTAGTAGAGACAAGGTCCCTTTTTCTGCTCCCCCTGGATCCCAGTCTGGCCCCCTTTTCATCCAGTGGGGCTGAAAGTGGCCAGCTGATGTCTTTCTTTTAACTGTTTGACTGCACTTGCCGCAACTCTAAGAAAATCAAGCGAGCAGCTTTTGTGTGGAACATGTCCTCAAAATGGCCCCAAGAAAAGTGAGGGCATATCCTGGGACACCACCCTGAGACACCCCTCCATTAGCTAATTTCATCCCAGCTCTGCACTCAGGGCTGACTTCTAGAGATGGAGGGATGCTGGGCTCTGGTGCTTTGCTTGTCCTCTGCTCCTACCTTCCTCTGCCCCCCAGGATGGCTGCATCTATTTCTGTGAAGCGTCTATTTACAAAGCAGGTCACAAACAGCGCGCTGTGTCTAAAGATAGAAAGTCATTACGGAGCAGACAAGTGTCTGTGCTTGTCCTGCGAGAACCAGCCGGCTTCTGCTCTGCTTCATCCCCTCTTCCTGCACCTCTGCACGCCACTCTCTAGCCTGCTTCTCCCTCACTGCCCTTAGCTCTGTAACAGAGAGTTGGGTTGAGGGAATATCCCCTACCCCGGCCTATTTTGTGTGAACATAGGGGCCAGCTTTACCTGAATTTTTCTCTAATTCTTTCCACAGTTTTCACAAAGCTAGTGCTAGTATTCTAACTTTCAACTTGTCCATTGAGGAAAGCTCAGAAGGCTATGAGATTGGCCCCAGATCTTAGTGCCAGGATGTGGCAGGTCTGAGCAGGGCAGCAGGCTTGCCATAATGTGCTACATTGTGCCCATGGGGCATCGTCTCCTGCAATCAGCATCCTGTACCCAGCAACTGAATATTGCCTGGAATAGAGGTCCCATCCTTCTACTGCTGTCTCTCTGGTCAGTCGTGCAGTGAGTGGGAAATAACAGGTAGCAATGCTCTAGTGGTTCCTCAGTGGAGACTGGTCTTCCCAGAGGCAACTGGCACATTTAAAGCCTGCAGAGGCATTTGTCCCCTTCACCCTCTGCACAGGCCTGACACGGTCTTAGCAGCTGCAGGATAGAGAGCTAGGTGAGATGGTGAGAAGGATCGTCCTGAACACACATTTGTATTGTGGGCCTTGTGCAGTGATGTCTGGCTGTGAATCCCCTGCAGCCCCTCATCTTGACTTTTCCCTTCACACTCTCCACACAGGCCCCTCTCCAGTTACCAGAAGCAGTTCCTGAGGCCTGTGTTCTAAACACAAATGTCCTGCTACAGATCTAGTTTGACCAAGGACGTGGCTCACAAGCAACGAGGAAACTGGTGGACACAGCATGCGTGGCTGAGTGGTTCAACAGCCATCCTGCTGTGGTAGTCAGAGCATTGGGTTGAGACTCTATTAATTTGACTCCCTTGTGCTGCACAATAGAGGATATGAGACAAGGTCTTTCGCTGTGGCATCCAATGCAAATTTAAATGCAAATGTGAAAGCAGAGTAGGCATCTGGTTCAATACTGTTTAATGGGAAAGAAAATTCCATGGAAGTACCCACAATTTGACCTCACTTATTCAGTACAACAGAGATGTAGGGAAAAAAATACCTGAGGAAATAAGTGCTCTGTAATATGGCTGCGTCCCCTGATTTAAGATGGGGGAATTAAAGGGTGGAAGGAGAAGCCCATCTCAGCTGAATCGGCCTGGTGTAAGGAGTGTTTTTCAGTAGGAAACAGCTTGTGTTCCACTATTGGACACTGTATTCACTGAGAACCAGCAAGACCAGCTGAGTACCCACGCAGCCCAGCAGAAACCTTCTCGAGTTCTATGCTTCCCATGCCTCATACACTGTCTGCAGACAGATCCCAGTCACCCAGGTTCTGCTTTTGAAGATTTGGGGTCTGGGAAGACATTGACACCACTGGGAACCATGAACTGAGAGTTGGTTCCTGTCCACACAGAAAGGAAGATGTGACTGCTTGCTCTGCACTCTGCTTTCTTTACAGCGATGAGCTGTCCTCCCGGAGACTCTGGTCTCCCCTGGACAGTTGCAGGCTACTTGTGTAAGGGCCTGGTTTTGGAAGTCAGAGTGGAGGAAGAATTAGCAAATCACAGCATTTTGTTTGAGGAGATTGTTGTGAATTTTATTTGGCTGGAATATCATATTGCACTGAAGATTCTACACTCTTTGTCTGATCTCTGGTTTTTGAAAATTGTGTTTGCGATCTGCCTGTCCCCTCTTTCCTCCCTCCCTGATTCTGTGAGCTGCTCAGGGCAGAGTATTTTTTCTGTACCCAAGAGGTGCTCAACCAATGTTTGGTGAATGGCTAAGTGAGCCACAGTGACAACTTTTCTTCTGTCTGTATTCCAGCTATATCATTACCAACTTCAGTTTCCTGAAATTCTCTCATCAATGTTCTAGAGTAGTTAGTGCAATATTATCCTTTTTAGATAAAAAAAAACTGAGGCTTAAAGAACTAGACCTTGTGCCAGACCTTAGCTGATGGAAAGAAGGGCTGAACACAAGTTCTGGCCTAGAGAACCTCCCTAGTAACAGGATGCAGGGGGCCGGGCAGCTGCCAAGACACACTCTGTTGCAACCCAAGTGCCTGATGCTGGCAAAGACAAAGGTAGAGGAGCCCCTTGGAAGCAGCTTAGATTACGTTGGTGAGACAGTTGAGGCAGAGTCCAGCAGAAGCTGGACTGGAGGAACAAAAAGGGCAGGAAGAGAACCAGTGTCCCAGGTGAGTACAAGCTGTGCACCAGCAAAAGGGCAGAGGGAGGGCCAGCCAGGGCAACCAAGACCAAAGCCCCTGCAGGCTGGCAAGGTTGGAGAAGAAGCTGGGAGTTACAAGGAGGAAGTGGCAAAGATTCTTCTGGGCATGCCAAGTGTGGGCAGGCGACATCAGTCAGACTCTGGGCTGTACCTAGTGGACCAGCTGTGGGGGTGGAGATTCCTCCAGGTTCCTCCATACACACAAGGCATGGGCAAAGGGTAAGTCTTCATCCTGCCCTTGCAGTTCACTGTCTTACAGGGGACACACACAGAGACACCAGTGTTGTGCAAGGGCTCAAGAATGGAGATGGGCACTTCACTGGCTGTGTGAGTTGGGTCTGGTGTTTAAACTGGAAGGCGGTGTCATGTTGAAGCTATGTGTGCGGGCACTGTAGGCTACTTTCATAGGAGAGGGATATGGGACACAGAAAGGCATCTGCTAAGGAAGGAGGAGCAATGTTCAAAAGGAGAAGGCTTCCCAGCAAACCAAATGGAGCCTTGCATACCTAAGAGCTCCAGGGCCTGGACATGCCTGTAATCCCAGCAATCTGGAAGGCTGAGGCAGGAGGATTGCAAGTTCAAGCCCTGCCCAGGCAATTCAGCAATGTAATGAGACTCTGTCTCAAAATAAAATACCAAATATCCAGTACTGAAAACAAAATTTTGAGGGAGCGATGCACAATGGCAAGGTCACGCTGTCCTCAGAACCATGGTGGGTGAACCTCCAGCAACCCGCCTCCCTGCAGCAGCTTCTCCTGCATCGTGGTGTCAGCAAGCAGAGCCCTCCGTTCAACCCTGCATGGATGCTGCAGCACAAAAAGCCACAATCACTGCCAAGTAGCTACGAGAATGTAGAGAATGTAGTGACATTTGAGGGAACCTTAGTGGTGTGGCACATAGAAACATGCCAACACATTTGTACTTCACATATGGACCTATTTTATGTCTGCATCCCTATTTGTCCATTATTACAAAAAATCTAAATATCAAAAATGCCTCCTGACTAGAACAGACTTCCGCCTTCCAACATCCACTAGCAGATGTCTGTTTTGCTGGCAAGGAAGCTATTTTGACAAGCCATGCTAAGCAGCCTTTTCACCAACCACAGGGAGCTGGGATTTTGCAAGGGACTCAGAGCAGACTAAGTGTTGCCAATTGCTGAAGCCACAACGTGTGTCCCATCTGTAAAATTATCCAAATGGTTCAGGGAACACAGGAAGCATTTCTTTTGTCAACATAGGCTTCTACCAACAGAGTCCTTCTTTGTGCTTTAAAAATGGATCTCAACTGTATTGCTGTCAACCCCCCAGAAGACCCCATGTCAATCAGTCTGGTTCTGGCCAGCCTCACTTCCACATGTAGACCATGGGGATTTGAGGAAAGCACTTCACAGGAAGTTGGGGCCACACGCACCAACCTCCTAGAGTCCTGGGGAGGCTGCTCCTATTCCAGTGGACCTTAAAAAGCATTTATGAAACATACATCCCTCTGCTCACTACACTCAGCGGTCAGCATGCACCCACCACCCCCAGATGGCCACCTCCTTCACATCTGGACCATGACATCAGCAACTACTGGATGTAGACATCAGGGCTGCACTATGTAAGGCAGTGCCTAGTTACCCAGAATTGGGAAGTGTGGATGAAATGGCAAGCAACTCGGCGTAGAAAAAGGACCTACTTAATGGCAGTGCCATGGTCTCAAGAGCAGGAAGAACCCCTATGGGGTCAGGGAAGCTTCAAGATAGTGGAGAAACTGCAGATGAAAAGGACACAGTCTGCGGAGTCAACAGAGCATAGAGGTGTGGGAGGACAAGTGGGCTGTGTTTGAGTATGGTGAATCCAAGTATAGGGTGTGGGGAGGAAGGAGGCTGGCCCAGAGGGGAAAGGTCCTGGAGAACCAAGCTAGGGAGCTTGAACTTGATCCTAGAGGCAATTACACAGTCTCAAAAGGGCATGAGTGATGGAGATGTTTTGCATGTAGGAAGATTGATGTAGGGTAAAAGAGCAAATGACAAAGGGGCCTAAAACTAAGAGTTGCGATCTGGAGAAGCATCAAGACAAATGTTTCTGTGGCACTTACCTTGCAGAAATAGCATGGTCAGCTGAAACTGGATAGAGGAAGATGTGGAAATTAGGGCTGAGGATCTGTGGGAGGGGAAGAGGTGTCTTCTGTACTCCACAGCAGAAAAGCGGGTGTGGGAGGAGAAGTTCTGACATGCTAGTGGCATATAATAGATACTAAGTGCTTCCTGCATATCAGGCCTCATTTCAAGGGCCTGTCATGTACGTCAGTACTTCCGGACAATTCCTTTGAGGCAGAAGTGACATCACTTGTGTTCCCCCATCTTGGACCACTCACTCCTGGGAAGCCCCCGGTGGAGAGGCCCATCCGGGAGCCGATAGAGAGCTGTGGGCAGGAGCCACATGTGGCATGGGAGTTTGCAAGTGAGTTCTCCAGCCCCAGACAAGCCCCTGATGACTGTAGCCCATTGAGAGCTTGACTCAGGCCTGTGAGACCTTAGGCTAGAATGTGTCCCAGGTTCTTGACACTTGGAAAATGGAAACTTTCATCAACAGTTGTTCTTTGAACTGTGGAGTTCTGGACTTGTTCATTATGTGACACTGATGATTAACACATCAGACCTCAGCTCCAGTGAGGACCAGGGTGATTCAAAAGGCTACACTCAGAAGCACTGTCCAGACCGTCTCCAGAAGCTGACATGAAGAGCACGTTTTGAGGAGCCTTGTTTTGCAGCAAGGCAGGAGAGCATGATCTGAGGCCAGCTGGAGGGGAACCGCCCACACACATCTAGGTGACTGTTAGTGGGGACACCTGGGACATTAGCAAAGAGATCAGAAGTGAGCTGCAAGTGCAGGGGTGCCAGTGAGTGGAGGCACCATGTCACAGGCAGCAAGAACACGAAAAGAGGAGCTGTTAGCGCTTGAAAAGCTTTGCTTTGCCAGGGCTTCTAGCTTTTTAGTCCAGCCTGGTGGTTGCAACAGTAATTTTCACAAGTCTATGAAAGGATCACTTTAATCACATATAGTTTTAGAGCCTAAATATGCTCTGAAATAAACCATCGCTATTACTTTTAAAAGAATAGGAAGTCATTTGGAGCCTTTAAAATCAAACAGTAGAATTGTCTTTTTCAGCCTGCTAAGCTTGAAAACTGTTCACAAGAGGATGTGAAAGAGGAAGCGCAGGTCTAGGAGATGGACCAAAATTAACCCAGCCAGACAAAAGTCAAGATGCATTTCAAATCTTGAGGCTTCTCTTGGTCAGTTATTCCTCTATGCTGAACAACACCCTCTTGCACTCCTGTCCCCCAGAGCAGCGGGTGATTGGCTGTATTATAGCCATGCAGATATTTGAAGAGCACTTGCTGCCAGTCAGGCCTTGGGCTAAGAATCAGAAAAGTAGATGCCTAAGATAAAATCTGGTTCAGCTAGCAGCTCTGGTCTGAATGTTGGTATCACTCAAAACTCATTCACTGGAACACATACCTAATGTGATAGTAGTAAGAGGTGAGCCCCGTGGGAAGTGTTTAGGCCATGAGAGCTCTACTCTCAGGAATGGGATTTCCATCCTTATACAAGGGGCCAAAGCGAATGCCCTTATCCTCTACCACTGTGTAAAGATGCGAGAGGGGCCATCTCTGAAGCACAGCCATGTCTGAACCCCACCACACACTGATTCTGCAGGAATCTTGATTGCAGGCTTCTCAGCCTCCAAAATGAGCACTAAAATTCTGGTATTTATAAATTACCCAGTTTAAGGTTTTGCTATTTTTGCTGTTTGTTTTTTTACAGGACCCTGGAAGGATGCAACTGAAGCCTATAAAATCCAGTGGGAGGACAAACAAGGAAGCCAATGGCTGTGTTGCAGTGATGATGTGGTTATCGGGCAGGTATTGGTTTGAGTCTGAAGCTGAGCCTTCAAGGATGAGTGTGACTTGGCTAGTCTCAGAGTTCCCAAGTCATTAAGGTGTCCAAATTCCCCAGGGTTGTGGGGGGTACTGAACTGGTTGGGTCATAGACACGTGCAGAGATCCTGCTTCCTCTTAGCCTGTGGTGTAAGGCTAGAAGCCCTGGGCCTCTCCACTGCTCCCAGGACAGGTATGTATATTAATCATTACCTTTATGGACTGCCACTGGCTAAAAAGACACGCATGATAAGGTGAACAGGAAGATCCAGTCCATTTGAAAAGCTATTAGCAGAGCCTGGTGCCTTATGAAGATGTATAGGCAACATGGTGGGGGAACTGTGACCATTCTGATTTGTCAGCTTCACTGGATTAAGACGTGTTTAGCAGCTTAGCTGAGCATGCTCCTTCCTGGATGTGTCTGTGTGGGTCATGGAGGTGTCTGGTCCCTGGCCCCTTCCTCTCTGGCACTGTTCTCCTGCTCTGCTTCTCAGTTTAGCAGCTTTGCTCTGTCTCCACTTTGGAGCTAGCCAACCTTGGACTGAATCCCCTCGAACCATGAGCTAAATTAAACAACTCCATCTTTAAATTGTTAGCGTTGGGATACTGTGGCTCAGAAAAGCTAATGCATGTAGTGTTAAGTGGGTCTAACTGGAGAGCCTGGACTCTTAACACCCACTCTAGTGTTAGTGAAGACTAGAAGAGCTGGGTCCTCCACCACTAATTGGAAGGACCCTTACTTCTTCCCCTCTGGGGCTATGTCACCAAGTCAAGTGGAGACTCAGGATTTCATGAGCCAATGCTGAGGATGTGGAGGTTACCACCCCTGTGCCCTGTCCAAGGATCTGGCAGGACTGGCAGAGGCTCCCAGGGCCAGAAGTTCCAATTCTGGCCAATCTTTGTAGGCTCTGGATAAAAAGAGGCGGGGGGGGGGACCCTCTTGAGAATAACAAGACAGCATCTCTTCTTGCTCAGCCCAGCAATGTCAAGGAGGCCAGCTGAAACAGATTTCAGATCCTGTATCTCCTAACATAGATACCCCAAATGTCTGTGCTGCAGTGGAAAATCACTCATCCTATCAAGACTAAGGAAATCTCAGATGGCATTGCCAAGATGGAAAGAGCTGCCTAGTAGTTACCACAAAGTAGAGACAGGTGGGGCCAGTAAAGGACGTGGGTGATTAGACTCTGTAGGGATCCCTGAGGACCTGGATCGTGAAGGGAAGGAAATGTGCTATTTACTGTCATGAGCCTCGGTTCTGCTTTCAAAGCCCCTCCGAAGCCTGCCAGTTTTCCATGAGCCTTGCTGCTGCTCTGTGCCACACTAGTGTTCCCTTCCTGCCCCTGCAGGGGCCTCTAGTGGTTCTTTCCCCCTTCCCTCACTACAGTCCACTCTCAATGTTGTTGCCAGAGTGATTCTGTGACTTGAAGCATATTACTTTTCTGTTCAATTTTTCCTTCCAAAACCCAAGAGCTGCCATTAATGCTCAAAGATAATTAATGCTCAACCCTATGTGTTCTGGCCTCCAGCTAGCAACCCAACTTTATTTTAATCTTCTTTGCTTCTTGCTAACTCCATTACTTATGCATTGGTGCCCTGCTGCCCCTCTGGCAAGCACACATGCTCTTGCCTCAGGGCCTTTGCACTTGCTAGTGAGTTGACAAAGCTTACTTTTGTCTTTTAGTTCCTTGCTAAATTGTCTTATTCTTCAACCACCCCAATTAAATTTAATGCCTCTCCCAAACACTGTCCTCCAACGTTCATAGCTCCACACCACCTGTCTGCGACCACTAAGAGGGAGCTTCTTCAGAATGGATTCCCTCTGGTTTGTTCTCTGTTCTCTCTCCAGTACACAGATCAGTGTCCAGCCTATGAGAGCCTCTCAGTAATCACACATTTAATGATGTAGGTAATGTAGGCAATGAAGTAAATTTCACTTGTAGATTTATAACCAGCAGCAATGATTTGGCAGGTGAGAAGGATGTGAGAGTTCAAGTTCTTTTTCATTTCCCACAGCCTGCTTATGTTCTCAAGTTTCTATTTGTTGAAAATTAATTCCAAACAAAAGGGTACAGTGAGCATTATGGCCTTCCCTGTGCCCGAAGTGCATAGCCTCTACTCCTGCTCTGCGGCTCACTGTCAACACGTAGGCTCGTATTCGTGTGTCTCTTACATGGCAAAACATGCACAGGAGAAATGTAAAGGTGTGGTCTGCAGAAGTAGAGGTTTTCAGGATGCATCATGAGAAGGTAAGGGGAAATTAAACTATTCAAGTTATTCTGTGGTTAACACAATGTCCCAAATGTAGCAGGCAGTAAAAAGTTAATGCCCTGAGGAAACGTGTCTCTGAGGTAAGAAAGTGACAATTTGACAGTGCAAGATGAGACTGTTCTTGAAATTCCCAGATCACGAAACATGTTGTGAGCTTCTAGCTAAAGAAATAAAATCCATCCTTCCAGGTCGTACAGAATTAAAATCACAATGCACCAGTAAATGATGAAAAGAAAAGGAACAGAGTAATACCAACCACAGGGATCATGACCTTTATGTTCCATAACAAGTCAAAGAGAGGTTTGAAAAGCAGGCTCTGCTTCCCAGAGAAGCCTTTATAATCAACCTTGTATGTGACAGAATATTTTTGGTGTAACATTTTCATATTTCTTCACCCATAGCTGAGACAGATAAATTATTTTCCAATCTGTAATATGTGTAGAATCTCAGCTTCTTGCAGTGAGTTGCAGCTGTGCATGGTTCTCAAGTGTGCAAAATTTAGAGCTGTGCTGAAATAACAAGACTGTGTTTTTTCTATGTTTCTATTAAAGTAGAAGAGATTTCAACAGGCAGCCTTTATTAACAACTATACAAATCATTCTTTTGTTATTAAGAGACCACAAAATAAGACTGATTTTCTTTCCTTTTTTCTTTTTAAAACAGGCCTTCTAAGTTAAAAGCATAGTATTTCATAAAAACATTTCACAAAACAAATATTTATGCAAAAATAATAATAATACATCAAGATGATTTTCAAGTTCCCATGTAGAATCATTTACTGACTAGGCACGAGGGTGAGTTGACAATTCTTCAGCAGTCCATGAACAGAAGGAGGGCTCCTGAAAGACAGGAAAATGAAACATATTAGTAAACATAAAGAAACAAATAATAATTACATGCTGTCTTGGAATGGCAAGATTTAGGCAAATGAAATAGGCAAGTAGAAATATGATAGAGCTAAGGGTAGTAATGGAGATACTGTAAAACAATCATCAAAATTAAGGACACCAGATATCTGTGTTCAGGAAAGATATGTGAATAATGAGTTAGTATGATATTATGGTTTAAATATAAAATGTTCCCCAAAAGTCTCATGTGTTTAGAGGCAGGGTCTAGTCAAAAAAAGAGGATCACCTGGGTTGTGACCTGGAAGGGTGTATTCTTGCCTGCCTTCTCCTTTCTCTCTTTTTCCTGGCTACCATGCAGTAAACAATTTTCCTCCAACATATTATTTTATCATGCAGTTTCTGCCTTAGAGCCACCTGACCATGGACTGATCTCACTGAAACTGTGAGCCAAAATAAACCTTTCCTCCTTTAAATTGTATCAGACATTTTATCACAGGATCAGAAAAGTAAATAAGACATGCAGTGATGATGAGTACCATCCATGATAATTTTTATGGGTTTGGTTTCAGAACAGCAATGCTCTCTAATAATAAAACATGAAATGAGTTCTTCTGTGTCTACCCTGGCATAGTTCTTGCATTCCTGTCTTCTAGTAAGATGCAGAGCTTTTAGATAGTAAAAAAAAAATTATTATTAACAAACACTGGAGAATTTATTTTGATGTGACATGTGTAACAAGACAATCACAGTGGAGAAGAACCAGGGCTAGGTTTGCTTCTTACCCTGTTTGTTTATGCCTCATTCTAGAGGGTTTCATCACAAAGTGTGGCCTGGAACAACTTGGTACATTGGTCTTGGTTCCTTAGGACCTCGCTCCTCCCCATCTCTCCAGGTACATCTCCCTCAAAGTGTCTCCTGGCACCTTTTATACCAGCAATTGCTTATCAGTCCCCCAAACACAGGCTACCATTGCCTGGTCAGCCACCTCATGCCTCTTTCAGCCTGTGGGGATAATGTTTTCTCCTCCCTGCTTGCTTGATTCTGACTTTCAAAATATGATTCTAGTTTCATTTCCCTTCTTTTTGTGAGTCC
>RJWT010041823.1:0-12249 GCA_004365215.1 Cuniculus paca
TCCCACCCAATGGCTGTCTCCCTTGGAAGGACTGAGTCCTCTGCACTCACTGCCAGCCAGTTCAGACCTCCATGTCTGCTGCTCTATTCCACTCTGCATCTCTTTGCAGAGGCTTCTGGGGTCACCAGCAGCCTCCATTACCGTGACTGTGTGTCCCCAGATTCCAACAGCTCCTCTCGCATGGTGAGTCCGGCTCCAGGTTAAGGGGCCGCCAGCTACCACCTTCTTCATTGTTTAAGTTTTTCCTTTTACTCTCTCTGTGGGCTTTAATTCACATTTTAGATTCTTCCTGGGCCCAGGGGACCCACTTCCTTCCTTCTTGTCTTCCCCATGATGCTTTATTTCAGCATCTGGATTGTGTCTCTCAGAGAGCCTGTTTACTCTCCTGCTTACTGTTCTGCCATCTTCCTGGAAGTCTGCTATTACTTCTGTAAATAGAATTTTAATGTCATTTGTGTTGACTGCTGCTTTTTCACTCACATCTATTATTCTTAAATTATTTTGCTTTGCATAATCTTGCAACCATCGAATTTTTACTTCCTGGTTCCTCGTTATTTTTAAGAGGTCTTTCCTTTCCTGATCAAAAGCCGTGCACTTGTCTTCAAGGTCTGAAATTCTATCTTCAGTTTCTTTCAAGCAGTTTTGCCAGCTTTCAATGGAGTTTTTAATTTCCTGCATATCTCTTTGAATTTGCTTCATGCATTCTAAATCTCTCTTGTATTGTTCACTCATGGTTTCCCTCATTTTCCTATGCTCCTCTATTTTTTTAATCTATGTGTTCTTTAGAAATGCTTAGCAATTCTTTTATTATGTTTTCATTTCTTCTTTTACCTGAGGCAGTATTTTTGTTCTAATTTCTTTTATAGCTTCATGAAGTTGTCTCTCTACTTCAGTTGCCATCACTTCAGAAACGTCAGGTGTGCAACTTCTGATCTCTTCCATGTTTACATCTCCTGGACTTGCTCTGCTTTGGTTGGAGTTCAGAGACTGCCTTTTGCCTTCTTCATCTTGACATTTTTCTGGGTTCTTCCCAACAAGCAGGTAGGCACTTCCCATGTTGACTACAATTTCTTTGGAGCATGACTCTTTGGTTCTCCTGGCCAGCACTGGCTATGAGTATACAATGGTGGCCACTTGGTGGGCTGGTGCAGGGCTGGCTGCTGTTTTTCCTAGCCTGTGCTGGCTACCTGGGGCAGGAAGCATCCCTGATGTGAGCTGGAGTGTGTGCGGGGGCAGGGCTGACCGCTGCCTCCTGACTGAGCTGGTTACCCTGTCAGATTATTATTAATTATTTTGCATTACAGATTTTTAAAGGTAAAACAAAGTTCTAAATTCATGTTCTCTAATAAGAGAGAATTTAATAGTGTTCATTTAATATAAACGAGAAATATATGTGATCTTTCCCTTGCAGTATATAGAAACACCATGAGTGAGATTTCACTATCTCCTACAGATGCTTTTCAGTTTAAATCCTGGACCACTAGATTAAAAGTTAAATCTTTCCAGCTCTATTCTTTGGGTTGTTTTGTTTCTACTAAAATGAGGAATAAAATACTTGCAACTAAAAAAGAAAAAAGGCTAATACATCTATTACATTTTGAAACAGTTTGTCTTTTGGAGCTTAATGCTGCATAAACTTAGCTGGCTTATTTTCATTCATCATAAGTTCACATGTATGTATATGATCAACCCCAGTGGGTGTGAGACACGGATGAACCACAGGATTAACAGAGAAAGTGCGCCAACTGAGTTGCAGAAGATATCTGTTGCTTTTCTTCAATACTGTAGGCATTAAGTATCATTCTGCTTGTTACTCATCTGTTATTTCTTTCATTCAGCAATTATGCCTTGATTTTTAAGTTATGTATTGGTTAATCAATGAACATTTCCCCGTATGAGAATGTTTGTGGTTACTTAAAGCAGGTAAGAAGCAACATATAGTATGACTTTAAAGAAAAATCTTCATGTTTATTATCTCTAGAACTGGAAATAATAATAGCCCTAATTCATAAATTTTCATCTGGGATTAAATACAGCAGTGTATATAAAGTCCACAGTACTTTTCTGACACATAGTGCTGAAGAGTAGTCATGGTTGACATCTTTGCTTTAATCAAATTCTAAATATTTGCAGTTCTAATATAATTATTTTTTCTCCTTGACCACACATCTACACTGTGAAGTAACTGAGAACATCATTGAAATGAGGGTCATCTAGAGCTTGATTACAGAAATGAACATGGCAAATATCATGATTCACTCCAGGATATATTTAGAACAAATTGTCCCTTAAATCACTAAAGTTATGTGCATGCCTCAGTTAGATGCTTCTTTCTAAAAGAAAAATAATCTTGCTTTGTTGACTCTGTAAGCAACTGTTTACTTGTACTAATCACATAACCCAGCCATGGAATTAGCAAACTGTAATGATGGTGTTATAAATTAGACCATAAGACTTTACAGCTGTGTTTATTATCTTGCAGGACTTGTACAAATGGGGTAAATGTATAAAGACTGTGAATCAACAGGAGCATAGTCTCATTGAACTGAATGCTAAAATCCTAATTTCTTTTCTTTAATTTTTATTTTAAGGAGAATAAAACCCAATGATATAAATTAAGATACAGAATTAAGCCAATCAAAACAAAGCAGTGAAAGTAGTATTTAACTTTAAAACAGGACCATAGGTCATCAACAATGGCTACCATAATATATCTTGTTATCTTCACAATAGTTGTCCATTTCCTCAGACATAGTAAAATTGAATAAAGCAAAACAGAATAAAACCAATCCAAACAGAGCATTGAATAAAACAAAACAAAAAATCAGAGCAAAACAAAACAGTGGGAATAATATGGAATTTGAAAAACAAGACAGAAGGAAATCCCCCATATTTGCCATATTGCATACTGTCATCCTCCTAATAGATGCTTAGACTAGTGGTCTTAGTCCTGCAAATCAATCAAACAAGTTTAGTTGTTTTTGTACCTCCGTTGCTATCAACTGAGCCTGTCCTCCAAACTAGCCAGTTGTTTAAAGGGGTGGGGGGCAGGTCTTGATTCTCAGCCCGTGCTGGTTGGCTTGAGGGAAAGGTAATCTGGCTTCTCTCTTCCTGGGCCCCTCCTGGTTTGTGCGGCTTAAGGGAAAGTCCAACTAACTTCTTGATGTGCTCTCCCAGACAGGGCATGGCCTCTGAGGGCTCACAGGAAAAGTGGATTGGCTTCTCTTTTTTTGACCTCACGTAATCTGTGGCCCTAATATATTTCTTTTGAGATCAACTGCTGCCCTGAGAATACAGCTTAGACTGAATAAGTAAATGGAGAAAGTGGTTTTACTAAAAATTTTTTGAAATAATTCTTTGTATTGCAATAGGTCAAAAATGAATGACATTAAGTAGGGTAAGTTTTATGTAGTATCATTGTTATGCATGGTATGAGAATAACTGCAAAATAGGAGTAACATTTGAAAAGCATAGTGGGACATTCACTTCAGAATTCATTAATATATTTGTAATCAAAGAGTCTATCAGAAAATGAAAAGAAGTCTGCTATGGAGGGAACTGAGGACTGGAATCACAGTGGATCACAGTGGCAAAGTGAATGAGTTGATGTAATGGGAAATGTTAGTCACTAGTGGAGCAATAGATAAGATCTGGTGGAAATAGTATGTAGGAATTGTGGAACTGAACAGGTGCTGTTTATCTCAACTCAGTAGATGACCAGCAGATTGTTAGGTAGCTGCTCTGGCTGAGTGGGGTGAAGCCTGGGAATCCCTGCTAAGGTTGCATTCCATTCCTGCTCCTCACAGTAGGGTGTGGTGGCCCACACCTGTAAACCCAGCACTCAGGAACCTGAGGCAGGAGGATCCTGAGAGTTTGAGGCCAGTATGGGCTACATAGTGAGTTCAATGCCATCCTGAACTTCATAGTGGGACTCTTGTCTCAAACCAACCAACCAACCAACCAACAAAAGAATTCTGTCCCTGACAAGTGTAATTTGCTAGCTGTGTGATTTTCTTATCACTATAACCTTCCATGGGCTAATTGCCCTCACTTAGCTTCAGTTCTATCATTTTTAGACAGATTATAATAATCTTTACTGTTGTTCCTGTAAGAATTATGCTAAAAACCACTGAGCACCATATTTAACACCTTATTAAGAGCTAGACAGATATTATTAATGATTCCCCTGTTTGTCAAGGAAATATTTTTATTTAACGGATTTTTTCATCTTCCTGTTAAAAATTTAAAATCACTTTTATTGATTTAACTCAGAGAAAATTTCAACTCAAGTTTTACTCAATTGGAAGAACCTAATTTTTTTATAAATACAATAAAAAGTCCTGTTGATTATTTTGATAGAGTCTTAGTTATTTTTTAGGTGGGAATGTTTTAGTACAGAGTAGTTTAACAAATTTAAAATAAACAGCATTAAATGAATGCAAATGCATATGAATGAGCATTGCAGTCTCAGTATTCTAGACTTGTCTGTGCTTCTAATTAGTTGTTTTGTCTTTGGAAATTATATAACATCTCTGGGTCTCAATTTTCTGTATGACAAGGGAGTCACACCATATAACTTCTAAAATCCCTTTCTGTATCCCAAATTTAAAATGCCCATCATGGTAGCAAATAGCCATATGTGATCACTGAGTACTTGCAATATGCTTGGAAATGTACATGTACTATAAATGTAAAATGCATACTATGCACTAGAATTTGAAGACTGTCTTAAAAAGCTAATTAAAATATATTTAGTAAGTTTTTCATTTGATTACATTTTGGAAAGATTGTTTTGCATATACTTTAATAAGTAAAATATACTACTAAAATTAATTTCACCTGTTTTATTTCCTTTTCTTAATGTGGCTAAGAAATTTAAAGTGATATGGTTTGCATTCCTTTCCATTTTTATTGGACAGTATTTCCCTAAAAGTTCTCTGAGTATCTGAATTAAATTTTAATGGAAAATTTCCTGTAAGATGATAGTGCCAGTGGCTCCCACCAACCACCAACAGTTGATTTACTTGGATGTGTGAGAATGAAGACTTTCAGTGAGTAGGGAAAGGAATGGTGCTATAGTTTGGAGGTTCAGTGCCATCCAAAGGTACATGTGTTAAAGGATTGGCCTCCAGATTGGCATTTTAGGGAGGTGTTGGAACCTTTGAGGGGTGGTGCTAGTAGAAGTCTTTAGATCTTTGGAAGTATGCCCCCAAAGTAGGCTGTGAGACTCTGGTCTGTTCATCATTTCTTCCTTTGTTTCTCAGCTAGAAAATAAGTGGTTTTGCTCTAATATGCATTCCTGCCATGATATACTTTCTGCCTTTCCATGAGCCCAAAAGAAACAGGGCCAATCAGTCATAGACCAGAGCCTCCTAAACTGTGAGCCCAAACTAGCCTTTTATCTTCCTAAGTTGATTTTCTCAGGTATTTTACTATAGCCATGGAAAGCTAACATAAATGTAAATGGATTAAATTAGAATGTAGTGGAGATAGAGTGTGGGTAGAACCTGATGGGGCTGGTTGTAAAACAGTGAGATACATGTAAGGCAGTTACAGGATTATAGGAATAAAGCATGGCACAGTCACTGGGAACATAGCATGAAGCCACTGCATCACTACCATCAGTTGACTCTGGAGAGCACAGGAGAGGGCCCACTTGAAACAGCAGTTGTCAGGTCAGGTGCTACTCTTGTGCTGATTTGAAAGCAGATGGGAAGATCAAAGTAAGGGCACAGAGCAGGTCACTTAATGAGCAAACCCGATAGATCAATTCATAAACTATGGATATCGGGCACCACCAAATGAGACTTTGTAAGACTTTTACGGATGTCAGACTTCACCAAGTGAGATATTGTGAGACTTTGCCTAGTATCAAATTCTGACTCATAACATGGGTCCAAGAAAATTTCTCTGTCTTGGAGGCAAAACATCAATAATGATCTTTAACTATGTAAGTTTCTTGAGAGCAACGGCAGACTGCCTTTCTATGCTATGCCAAAGAGAAGGTAGTGTATGCAGGGTGCCTTCCCCATGATGTCTAAGGTGAGCCAGTGTGGCAGAGTGAAGAGGGAGGAAGAAGGTATTGACAGATGGAAATTGACATTTCTGTGTTACCTCCTCCAGTGCTTTATATCCGGTGCACCATTAATAGGGATTACAGACCAAAGTCTTTTTTTCTGCAATACAGGGATAATATTTTGAAGCAACAGCAATGTTCAATGTTAAATGTTACCATTTCCCAAACCTGTAAATCTAAAGCAAAGCAGAGAAAAACAAACAAACAAAGACAGAAAAAAATATTTTTTGATAAGCAAATATTTTTTCTCATGACTTTTGGTTGACTTCCTCCCTTTGCTAAAGTACCTACCGATCTGTGACAAACTATATAATTATGATTAGTAAAAGGAATCTGGCCCTAAGCAAGGGGCCACTAGCTGTCCTGCCAATTTTCCAAATCATCTGACTCCTACATTTTAGAACCAGATCAGGAATGTTATGAAAAATAACTTCACAAATTTGTGAGTCACAAGTGTTGCCAACTATTCCCAGTTGAGTTCGAGAAGACCTTTGGGGAGGATTCTCAGAATCATGTTCAAGGCCAGGCTGACCACTGAGAAGTCTTTTCCAACAGCTGTTCCACAGTCCAGCCAGCCTGGATTGCTATTTCCTTAATATTGACCAATCCTGCTTTGTCTTCTTCATTGGTAGTGGCAAACAGGCTTCTATAACTCTCACATATTCACTCTAATTTCACTAGAGATAGCATATATGGGTATAAATAGCCAACCTGTCTTCAGATAAGTTGAGTAATACTAGCCATAGGCTTGGAGGGTCAGGCACTGCACTAGGCTCTGGAATCCAGCATTGAGCTTAGCAGATCTCTTTCTATAAGGGGATCACACACCATATGTAAAAACAATAGAATAAATGTAAGAGTACATTAAAAGTCTACTGATAATGGCTGATAAAAGGTAAAATGAGAGGTATGCTATATAGTTGTTAATAGGGCTGCTTTATAAACTGCCCAGGAAGCTTGTCTGAGAGAGGTATGCTAGAGTGGAGACACAGCTGATGAGAAAAGGAGCAGCTGAGGGCACTTCTTTGGGTGGTTTTGATTACTTCAGATCCCGTGGGCATGAGATGGACCTTATAAAAAAAGATTAAGGTATCACAAGCCAGATGGTTGGGAGCTCAACACTGTTACTTGCTTGAGAGAAGTCAGCTTCAGTTAAAAATATAAATGAGGTGTGATAGGAAAATATGGTAAATGTCTAAATTAAAAATGCTTCAGAAGCATAAAAACCTATTGTCATTAGTCCTCTTCAAAATACTCTCACTTGCTTTAAAAACATCTCCTCATTCTTGCCACTTTCTGAAGCAGTTCCAAAAGTTGTCTTTTGTGAGTGTCTGCAATTGTACTATTATTGGCTTCTTCAATTTCCTGAGTTGTTTCAAAATGTTTATCTTTCATGGTCATTGTCTCAGTTACTTTTCTACCCAAAGTGAAGCAAGGAAAGGTTTATTTAGCTTACAGTTTCTGGAGATTTCAGTCCATAATCAGCTGACTCCAAGGCAGGGTGGCATGGCACAGGGGCAACACTTCAAGGCAGCAGCCAGAGCAAAAGAGGGGGAAAACGCAAGCCTCTTCTCCTCCCTTATATTGTACACAAGCTACCACCCCACCTCTGGCGTGGGTGTAGCACTCACAAACTCTCCTAGCCCTCTTTTGCACATAATAAGGATATTTACAAAGTAAGAACCCTGGCTCCCTGCTGAGTCTCTCAGTTAAACTTCTGAACTGCTCAAGCTGACACAATGTATTAACCATAGCAGTCATTTGATTTTAGGGAAGAGCCAGAAATCATGGGGTGCCAGATCCAGTGAATAAGGTGCAGGGAGACACACTGTAATGTTTTTACCAACCTTTGGTAACATTACCAACTCTAAAGTTTTTTTCCTTTGGATGGCATAGGGCAGTAGCATTCAATGTAGTTTTGATCACACCTCCTAAAGACACACACGAAAGAGGACTTTTAGAACTTCTTCAGAAAGTACGGAAAACTATGGAATCCATGCGTTCAAATCAAGGGAAAGTATTTTGAGGGAGATTAATGGCAATGTGCATGTTAGTGTAAACGATTTTAAAATTTAAATACTCACTATATATTTCACTCACAGATTATTCACTGTATAATCCGTATCTACTTTAGGAGTCAAACTCTTTAAATAGGTAAACGCAGCAGAGCAAGTGTTGTGGCTTTTTTCTGGGTGTCTTCCCCAAAGCCTCACGCAGTCACAGGTGGAGCTTTGGGGAGGCAGTTGGATCACTGGGGTATGTTACTCATCAGAGGATCAGTGATGAGGTTATAGTGTAATGTGACGATGGGAAAAGAAGCCTGGGGCATGGCAGGCATGGCCTGGAAGGAAATATCTCCTTCCCTCCTCCTTATCTCTTGTTGTGCTTCCTTCTGCTATGCCATGAGCAAGCCTCCTCCGCCATGCCCGCCATGCCACCCTGCCTCGATGCCAGCCAACTATGGACTGAAACCTTTATAAACCGTGAGCCAAAATAAACCTTTCCGCTTTACAGTTTTGGAGTTGAATATTGTGTCTCAGCAATGATATAGTAACTACAACAGTAGGATCGAATGAATATGGTGATACAGACAAGGCTTCATAGAACTTTTTTGCTGCATATTTCCTGTGTTAACTGGAATCACAAAACAAGATGCCAGCAACAGCTAACATAGTAAACAAGACCGTCTGTTGAGGTTGTAATGCACTATGAACAACATATTCAATCCTTAGGGGAACCAACTACGGTAAGCCCTTTATACCCTCCAGTTCCACAGCCATGAATCAATCAACTGAAGATGGAAAATACATAGGAAAAAATGTGTCCATACTGACCATATGAAGATCCTTTTTTCTTATTATTACCTAAATGATACAGTGTGACTATGTGCATAGTATTTACATCATATTAGGTATTATAAGTAATCCAGAGGTGGTTGAAAGTTCATAGCAGGATGTGGGGAGATAGATGCAAATGCTGTGTCATTTCATATAAAGGACTTACATAACTACTGATTTGGACACCCACAGGGACCTGTAATGAATCTCCCCCAGATACTGAAGTACTACTGTATTTAGCTCTGATTAATTATTATAGATCTAGGGCTCCTAGGTCAGCTGATTTTTAAAATAAAGCTGGAAACTGAATTTTCATGCTTCATATTAAAATATTTAAGAATTAGAAATTAGTACAAATTAATACACAGTCAATTGGCAAGATACTGTACAAAGACTGTCAGTATTTGTGATAGCAACAGTTCTTCAAACACTTTTTGAAGCTTTTTTTCATGTTCTTAAACGGTTTCTCAAGGTTCTTCACGTTCTTTGCCTTTGAGCCTCCAAAGTTGAGTTGAAGTTGGGGCATGAGTTGGTCCAGTCTTGTTTTACCTGCTAAGTTACAGCACCTCCCTAAACTGCACTACTTAAATTCCTCTCCTAACTCACTGCTTTTAGTGCTTTATCTGTACAAAGAATTTGGGATTTGAGCTTGACTTTCAAAACATGCTGCCACAAGGTGGCACTCAAACTTAAAATTTTTTTTAACTTATATGCAGTTAAAAACAGTGCAAATATGGACTCTGTTATCTGACATTTTAGATTATTTTCTGCTGAAATTGCCTGTATGGGTTTAGAATTGTCTCACCAACAGTTCTGGCAGACAAAGAACAGATGTTCCTAAAACAAAGCATCAGTTTAATTATTTTTTTCTTTCATGTATTTAATTTTCTTTTTACTATGATTTGCTTTGCACATTGAGGTAAAAGAGCTAGAGGAATACAGAGTTTGGGGCTCTGGGTATCCTATAGGTATTCAATTTATTTCTTAAATTTAAAATACAAACATACACCCAAATAAAGTGAAGTTTCTAAGATAACAAATAAATTTTCATTTAGGTAAAGGGAAGCCTGTGATTGGTCTCCACTGATCATGATACCTATAGTAACTTTTTGTAGCTTAGGACTGAGGACAGTAATATCTTGGTTCAAGAAGACTTCTGTTTGCAAGCTATTTGGTTCACTAACAAAAGCGCTTGGCAAAATTTTGCTTCCATTCACAAACTTCACATGAGGTGACAAACATGACCCTGGCCATCTTTCTCACACAACACAAATGCAGCGAACTTCCCCAAAATCATAAAACAAAATAAGTTTGGAAATTGGGGTTTGACTGCACTTCTTAAGTTTCTGGCTTTATTCCCTCTGATGTGCTTCGAGTTTCCACGCGCTCTACTCTCCATGTTTATGGGTCTATACCACCTGGCTTGTGCTGAGATGTGGTTTGGCTCGTTATTTCCTTTCCTGGTTGCTTCTGTTGTCTGGAAGGTGCTCCAGACTGTAGGGTTTGACTGTTTTGTCTTCAAACAACTACTCTTGTTGCAAGATTTGGCTGAAACCTATAGTCTTCCAATAAGTGGTTCAGAACTGAGTGTTTAATCATCTACTTTTCCATGGCAACAAGAATCCTGTGCTAACTGTGGCTCTCTCGGCTACAGGTACTGCACTGGGTAGCTGACCCAGACCCACTCTTGAGTCCTCACACAGTCCTCTGAGCTTACATGAAGAGTAGCCTTGTCTTTCAGATGAGGTCTCTGAAGGGCAGAGAGTCTGATATTTTTGAGCCTCCAAAGTTGGGGTGAAGTTGGGGCCTGAGTTGATCCAGTCTTGTTTTACTTGCTAAGTTACAGCACCTCCCTAAATTCTTATGCGGTGTGTGCTTCATGACCATATCCGAGCGTTTATAACTTTTTATTGTCACAGGGACTTACGTATCTACTTGCCCTGTGAGAGTTTGAGCTCCTCACTTCTGGAGTCTAAGTCTTGCCGCAGCATGAGTTCAGCAGTGCCAGTGCTGGGACCATCCACGCAGAGTGGGGCAGGGCCACAGGGCCGCGGTGAGAAGAGCCTGCAGAGCCAAGGTCTGCTCTTCATCTACCCCTCTGTGAGGCACAGAGGGAAGCAGTGCTTCTCCCAGGGCGGATTTGTGGAGTGCAAGTGAACTAATGTCTGGGAGGTGTTTGACACAAAGTTCGGCACTGGGATTGCTGCTAGGATTACTGCAGAAGGTGTTCAATACGGTGAAGTTTGTTGCATCAGTACTGCTGGGATTCAAACCAACAGCTAGTTTTTTTGTTTTTTGTTTTTTTATTTTAAAGAGAATAGAACAAAAGAAAACAGAACAGAACAAAACATGGCAAAAAAAAAAAACAGAATAGAGTCAAACATAGCATAGCATTTCAGAACAGAACACTGCAAGCAATACAGGTCTTCAAAACATAACAACAGGAGATTAACAATGGCTACTCTAGTGTCTCTTGTTTTCTTTGAAATGATTGTTCATACATTCACACACAATAAACTCAAACAAAACAAAATAATATAAAACCAGATAAAACAAAAGAGTGAAAGCATTACAGGTCTTCAAATCAGACAACAAGAAACCAACAATGGCTACCTTAATGTCCCCTGTTTTCTTCAAAAGAGCTATTCCTATCTTCTCACATATTGCAATCAAATAGTAGAAAAGAGACTCAAACCAATCAAATCAAAGACTAAAAGCACCATTGGACTTCAGAGCCTTTTCCCCATATTTATTGGGAATTTTCCAACAGTTTTCAAAGCAGCTTTCTAAGCTTTTAGAAAAAATGCCTCACTAAATAAGTAATAGTTTATTCTCAATTATCTTTAGGATATATCAAAATTGAGGATTAATTAGTAGCTAGCACTGATAAGACAAGCCTCAATTTAGACACATATACACTCCAAATCCTAGTAAAAATTCTTCCAAATAACACACAAAAAATGCAGATTTTAAGTACTGGATCCTAATTTTACATGCAGTAAAGATGAACAGGTGTATTTACCACTAGAATACAGACATTGTTGTTCTGTTTTTTTATACTTAAAAAATACCTCTGAGTCTTCTATTAACTTTTGCTAGATGATTTTTACAATATCCCTGAAGAGCTTTTGTTTTCTATTGTTACAGGCAGCTGAATTAGTTAGAAATATTATAGTCAGTCAGATAGGGCCAGGCCCTCAAAGGAGTCAGTGCAGAAGACCAGATGTCTTGTGACCTTGGAGGAGACAGACACCTCCCGCTGTGGGCCACCTCTCAAGACAAAAGGCAAAACAAATGCAACCATACCCTAAGTATAGACAGCAGGACTGATATTCT
>RJWT010041824.1:0-12251 GCA_004365215.1 Cuniculus paca
CTGCAGTTTTTCTGGTTCATACTATGAGTTTCTGTTGCATGTTGTGTATTTAATATTATGAGATACCAAATTTCACTTGCTTTTTAAACTGTCAGTCCTCTTATGTTCAGATGCCCTACTGTGTGCTAATTCACATGGATTTATTTCACTCAGGTAAGATGGAAGATTAACTCCCCACTGGGCCTTGCATCTGCTTTCTGGGTTATAGAAAAAAGTAGTCTCATCACTTTGTTGTCTTTGATTAAAGGTAGAAATTAAGCTTCTGCATAGGCTCCCTTGATATAAAGAGAGAAGAACGTGGAGTACTTTCTACCCTTACTTCCTAACGCCTCGTTTATGGGTAAAAGTGTATTTTGCTCTTGATATTTGGCTGGAGTAAGACAAAAGAAGACTCTCTCACTAAGCCATCATCTTCAGGTCCTTTGGAAAGGGGGAACGGGTTCTTGAAGGTGTTTGTGTATTTTGTTTGCCTCTTTCTGGTTGAGGGCTTCAATCGTGTCCTGTGTGGGCAGTATGGGAGGCAAAAGTATTATTCTTCTCACACTCCTCTTTTCACATTTAAAAACCTTCTTGTATTTGCCTGTTTTGCTGTGTCCAGGTATTTTGGTAAGGGGAGATGATACAGAAAAAATAAGGTTACTCTATATCGTGCAACCAAAGTCTGTTTGTAACACTTTAAAAGAAATTATTTTTGGGGATGGGAGACAACCAGCCAAAAAGAACAAGTATACTACAAAAAACAAAACAAACAAACAAAAAAAACTCCACAAAAGCAGAAAAACATATCTCTCTTGCCTTATCTTCTTGAGACTATAGCTTCATTTTCTTCCGTTTAGTTTTCAACTTTTATCATGTTTTTAGCTTTCTGCCACAGAGACTGATTTTATACAGACCTTGTGAAACAAACATAGCATTTTTAATGTTTTGCCTGATAATCAGATAGAGAATTACAGTAAATTGGGAATAAACTTAGGGTCTTTGATTACTTTCTGTTCTTATCCCTGTGACAAGTACAGTCCCATTTCATTGCTAAAACTTTTCAGCGTCTGGGTTTCTGCTCGATTGTCATTTGTCTGTTTGCTTCTTTGGTTGTTTGGGTGGTTGGTCGACTTTTGTTTTCTTTTGTTTCAAAGCCCAGATAGGTTCCTGAAGCCTGAGGTATGCAGGAGTTTCATCTCCTGACAGCCACAATTTCATTTTTTTAAAAAATCATAAAAGTAGATTTCATAAATCTACCTGAGAATATTAGACTTATAATGTATTATTAATAAATACAGACTCAGAAACCCATCTCCAGTAGTGCTAAAAATAGATTACTTAGTTCCAGCCCTAAGGAAATGAAAAAAATACATATTTCCAAGAAGTAAAATATTTGAGAGAATGTCACAAAATGTAACAACTAAGCAAAAATCCCAAATTCTACTTTTTTTTTTTTTTGCGGCACCGGGGATTGAACTCATGACCTTGCCAGGCAGGCGCTTAGACCACTGAGCTAGATCCCCGGCCCTGGTGTTTTTGAGACAGGGTGTCACTATGCCGTTCAGGCTGGCCTTGACCTCACTTTGTAGCCCAGGCTGGTCTCAAACTCACAATGATCCGCCTGTCTCAGCCTCCCGAGTGCTGGGATTACAGGCATGAGCCACCACGCCCGGCTCCAAATTCTACTTCTTACAGCAATATTTTGGGTTTTCTTCACTGTGTTTTTGACTTTGATTTTATTTTCAATTTGAGCCACATGATTTAGAAACCCAGTTCTCATAATTATGGTTTTAAGTTATACTGGACTTAACCTTTCATAGATAGATAGATCGATAGATAAATAGATAGATAGATATTAGCATTTATATATGTGTTAGCATTTATCCCATAGTCCAAGACTTTAGAGGGTGACATTTAAAAACTTAATAAGAACTAATTTAATTCCCTAAAGAAGTACAACTTGAAGGAAGTTGAAGTAGAAGAACACATCTTCATTTATCTATGAAAAAATAACTACAACTGAAATTAAGTCAGGGCAGTGAGCCATGTGGGAGTAGACTGAGGGTTAAGACTTCGTAACCAAATATTTTGGGGGATAGGAAAGAAAAGAAGAAAAGAGGAAAAGAAAACAAATTAAAGAAATCTGTGGCTCTGATATGTGTGATCAGGTGGGTAAAATAAAACTTTCAAGTTCCTTTTTTAACTGATGACTGAAAGCATCAGTCTGAAACTCCAGAAGGGAATGAAGTGGATCCCGCCCGGAAGAACAGAAAATCACTGCCATGGAACACTATAAAGTCCTTAAAGGTGAAACTTTTAGGTTTTAGAATTAAATTACAGGGCATGTTTTTGTTGTTTTGTTTTGTTTTGTTTTGTTTTGTTGGTTCTGGGGATCGAACTCAAGCTCATGCTTGCCAGGCAGGCAGTGTGCCGATGAGTTAACTCCCAGGCTCAGGGCCTGTGTTATACAATAAATTGTCTCCTCCCTACCCTACAGAATTTGGAGATAAGACTAATAAAGTCATAAATAAAGTCAAATGAGGTCATAAGGGTGAGACACTGATGTAATAATATTAATATCTTTGTAAGAGAACTCACTCTCTGTTATGGTTAGTACATTGTGTCAACTTGAGAAGTTTAGAAATTTAACTTAGAGACTCAGCAGGGAGCCAGGAGCCATGCTGGGCAGAGGGAGGTGGTAGCCTGCTTATAATACAAGGAAGGAGAATAGGATCGGTCTCCACTTTTGCTGGCTGCTGCCTTGAAGTGTTGCCCCTGCCTTGGAGCCAGCTGATTATGGACTGAAACCACCACAAAGAGTAAGCTGAATAAATCTTTCCTTCTTTCATTTTGAGTGACCTGTATTTTGTCTCAGCAAGAAAAGAAAAATAACCAAGACACTCTTTGGGCACAAACTCACCAAGGCAAGGCCTAAGGACCTAATGAAAAGGTAGCCAGGGCCTTTTTCATAGGTTTCCCAGCCTAGATAAATATGAGAAATAAATTTCTAGTTTTTAAGCCACCCAATCTGTAGTATTTTGTTATGGCACCAAGGTGAGCAGACGAAGTGAGCATGTGAGAGGAAGAGAGTCTCTCAGAAATTGGGAATCATGAGAAGAAGGTAATTGCTACAAAACAGTCAATTTACTGTTACTAATAGATGATATTACCTGGAAAATAAAAATCATGAATTAGAATCTACCATAATTATTGAAAAAATTATACTACATCAAGTACCAAGTACATTTTTAAAAAAAAATCAGTATTTATTCCTACATATCATTAATTAACAGATAGATAGATAGTACAATGGAAGAAGAATTACATCCACAATAACAATGCAGCATAAATAGAATAGGTTTCCATAAAATAAATAATAGTATGTAATGAAAAAATTAGAAAGCTTTTCTCTATTAAAGAAAAGATCTATATAAGTTGGTAAAATGATCTATATATTTTGATCAAAAAACTGGTTGTGGTAATGCTGTTAATTGTCTACAAATAACTAATACAGTTACTGCAATTATGACCAGCATGCATCAGCAAATTCTTTCAGAGATGTGACAGGATCATAAAATAATTACCCACAGTACCTCAGAATATTTCAGAAAAGAAATTAATGAAAATTCCCACATTAAATCATCATCATGCTCTGCAATAATTGAAATACAGTGTTGCTGAGAAAGAGACAGACACTTAGACCAGTGAGATACAATGCTTAGAAACTGTTCCACATAAATGTAAAATTAGTATAGTAAAGGTGATACTACTAAAGTTGATGCCATTATGCAAAGAGATAATAAAGAGACCCTACTCTCTCTTTAGGCACAAACTCACCAAGGAAAGACCCTATAATAAGAAAAATAATTGAATTTTATATAAGAACCAAACCATACATAAAGTGTTCTAGTAACTGTACTGCAACAACCTGGTTAATCAATGGGAAAATCAAAATATTAGTTTCAACCTCTTACCAAAATAAATTCCAGGTAAAGAGACTATTTTACATGAGGTGGAAAAAAATACATAAAACAATGATGGAGAGGAAAATACATATCTAAGTCTGAAGTAAAAAAAATGTATAATACCAAAATTAAGAAAAGTGCTGACTAGGATATATAAAAATTCCAAATTATGACTTATTAAAATGAAACTGTAGGTAAACTTCAAAAGTCATAAAATTTGCAACACCTCAAAACAGTGTGGTAAGATTCAATATGTACACATATACATGGGTATATATGTATTATATATGTATCTTGTATATGTGTACATATACATATATACTCATATATATAATACATATGTATATTATATATATATATGTATTTATACATCTATTGTGGTGGGTTAACTAATGGTCAACTTGTAACACCCAGTTGAACTGAATCAGCATAGTTCTGGGTATGGAAGGCCCACCTGAGGATCGTTTCCAACAGCATAAAGGAAGAACTAGAGGGAAAGATGGAATGCTGTTGATTCTCCAGGAGAAGCTTGTCATGCTGGTTTTCCTGATACAAATTCAGCTGTTATCATCAGAGGAGCTTGGGTCCTAGCTGTCACTGAGGATGGCTATGGTTCTTTTCAGGGGAGCTCTGGTGCTTATCTTGAGCATCACTTCCTGGTTCCAGTGCAGATCCCTCAGCCTTCTGGCACAGATCCTTCATTCCCATTGGTACAGACATTCCAGATTCCAGCACTGATGATTGGGCCTTCCTAATGCAGATCCTTGAAACGGACTTGCATGAGACATTGTCATGGGCTCTAGGTCTTCAGCAGGACTCATGGAGGACATTGCTGTGGAATCCAGGCCCTCTTGCTGGATTCTTTGGATCCCTAGTGTGTCAGATCTTTTTCACTCTTCTGCATTTGATTTTTTGGGTGAATATTACAAAATAGTTCTAAAACTTATGTGTCCTGTATTAAATCTATTCCCTTGAAAACCCTGACAGCAACACCTGTATATCTTGTGAAACAAAAATATTTAGAAAAATAAAAATTTTCAGGCATTCTAATATGGGGAGACAAAAAGTAAATGATTGAAGCAAATACAGATTTAGGTAGAAAACAGTAGTGTTGATATTAAAGCAAGAAAAGGGAGACTTTAAGGAATAATGAGGGGAAATAAGAGTGTCTATTGCAATTATTTAGTGCCTGGAATATGCCTAGTACTCTTCCAAGGTATTTAAGGTGCAGAACTGAATCATAGATGCCCTTACCTGGCAGAATTTAAGAGTCTAGAGGAGAAGGGCAGGTGATTGCATTGCTTTCTTGAAGGAAAATGGACTTAAAACACATTTTGAATATAAATCTCACAAGTCTTGCTGAAGGTAAAGAAATGAAAAAAGGGGACTATTAAGAGAAACTTCAAGTTTTAGTTGCAGTAATTTACTGAAAGTAATACCACAGAGGGAGGAAAATATCAAAAGTTAAATTTTAGTTGTACTAAATGGGGAATGGTGATTAGGTCTTTGAGTGGGTAAGTCAGTTGAGTGTTGGATAAGTATGCCTAAAGTTCAACTGAGGAATCAGGATAGAGATACAGATTTAGAAAAGCAGATGGTTAAAAATAAAGGTGGTTTTTAAAGCCAAGATTAGGTAAGATTACTCAAGGGGAGAGGATAGATGGGTTAAGGACAGGCAAATGTGGAGGTTGCTTCAAGAGCAGAAAACCTGCCAAGATGACTAAGAAGAAAGAATCTATGAGAGTGTAGTGTTCCAAAAGCCATAAGAACAACTTAAAGAGTAAAACATAGTCCATTAATCTAACTACTAATGATAAAACTTTAAAATTGTTCATTGGATTCAGTAACAATGCCACTACCAAGAATCCTGTCAAAACCAGTTTTTTCATGTAATGGGACTGGAAACCGGGCTGGAGTAGGATGAAGAATGATTCAGCAAGTGTGGATGAGAATTTTGCTGAAAGGAATGATAGCACCTGTAATGGGTAAAACACCAGGGGAGCAGTGTTTCTGTGAAGGTGGGAAATATTATAATGGGTTTTATGTGGTTTTCAGTGACTTATTGGAGCTGAAGTAGTCTTGTCCTGGAAATGGAGGGGATAACGCAGGAGGAAACGCATTGGAAAGATGACAGAGGACAAGTCTAGAGCACAAGTTGGAAGATTAAAATTTTCAAGTAAAGGAAGTTTTCTCCCACTGTAACCATCAGAAAGTCAGGAAATATATTTATAAATTCCAGTGGATTTGTAGAGTTACTCATGGGAGAAGAAATTCTTATTTGATTTTAATCTGTGAAATGGAAGACAATGTTAGCAGCAGGTAGCTGGGTGTGGTATATAAGGACGACGTTAGATGTGGTAAAAGGTTATAGAACACTGAATTAGGAATGTAGGAAAGAATGTCTTCTAGAGATGTGTGCTATGAATCCTAAGCTATAGTGTTCATTACTTTGAGGTGTGGATATAAAAATAAGATTAACCTGTTAGTCTAATTGTGTGCTTTTGTACTAGAATATTAAGTACTCAGGCACTGGAATGCAGGCTGAGATGTTTCCAAGTGAGTTCCATGGGAAGATGGATATAGAGGGCTTGTGTGAAAGAGTACAAATGATGAAAACTCACCTAGTAAGGTTCTGGATAATAAATACTAAGTAAAAGCAGTGTTAATGAATGAAGAGCTCTTTAGCGAGTCAATGATTATAGTGCTATTGGGAACTTGAAGAGGTTAGTAGAACCTGGGGAGTCTACTATCTAATCAGGGTTCCATGACTGAAATGGGAGATTGGAAAAGGTGATGTTAAATATGAAAGAAATAAGAAATCAGGATTAAATTGGATGGCCTTTCCATGCTCATAATGGAAGTCAAAACAATTACAAGTTTAGAGGAGAAAGCAGCATTGAAACTTGGGAACTAACATTTTTAGTGTATTAGGAACAATCAATTATAAAAGAGAAAAAACTAACAGTGGGTAAATGGGATAACATTTTTTAAGAGAAAGAAGGAAAATAGTTTAGAAACCAAATTCCTGGGGCTGGAATTACTTGCCATTTCTACACTCCCAAAGCTCTTGTACACATAACATTCAAGTGTGAAGTGAAGACAACATTGTCTTTCCACTTTCTAAAAATTAAGCCAAGGACTTCTTACTTATCTTTAACTCATTGAACTGTGTAGAAACTTTAATATAATTTGATAAAAAGGTTGAATTTGGAACTCTTTAAATTTAAGAAATCTAGGATTCAAGAATGTACTTTGTATTTACCAATATGAAAATATACTGTTAACTAATTGCTATGATTAAAATATGATTGATCCCCACCAAAATTCATGTTGGAGTTTACTCCTGATTGAGCCATGAAAAGGATGAAAAGTTAATCTAATTATGGGGGTTAGAGGTGGGGCCTTTGAGTGTCGTCAGCATTCAGATAAAATCATCAGGGTGGAGCCTTCATGATCAACTTCTGGTAGATTTGTAAGGAGAACTAGACCAGAGGATGCACAAATGTAAGCCCTGTCTCACTGTACTGATACCCAGCACCACACTGCCTCGGAAATTTGCCAGCAAGAAAACTATCACTAGATGCGATCCCTAGATATTAAGCTAGAGCTGTGAACCAAAATAACCCTCTTTCTACATAACATGCCCCATCTGTGGTATTGTATTGTAGCAACAGAAAACAGAGTTACAGACTAATGGAGACGAACACCTCTCCTGTGGGGCTGTCAGACACATGAATCATGGGAGAGACATGGCTTTTCATCCACTAGTTCCTTTACAAGATGAACCCTCAAAACACATCCAAACAACACTAAGACAAGAAAGTAGAGGATAAAACTGAAAACATTGAGAGTACTTGGATCACAAATTGGGTTCCAGGGGATTTAGGAGAGGGGCTAGAAGCAGGATTTGGACAGAATTAGGGATGTACCCAACAAAACTAGAGAACCTAGGGACACTAGATGGTGTGAAGGCTTGGATGTCTAGGAATGACTGGAATAAATAATAAATTTGTGCGTCAATTCTTTCTGAAGGCAGATTGATTTTAGGATTTCCTAGTGTTGGCCATCAGTCAAAGCTAGAACTCTGCACATTTAATTTGCAGTATAGCAGTGAAAGGACAAAACGTATCAGATAAAATTTTGGGTGATCAAATGCAGAGCTACTGCTTCCAATATACTGGCATAGAGGTGGTTTGATAAGATAAAGTAAGTGAAATAAAAACAGGGGACAAATGAAGGAGATGTATTCACGGTAAAATGCAACTAAGGATGATGAGGGTAAAATGAGGGCTTAGCCCTTAGTTTAAATATATGGTTGATACTTAACATTGGTAATCTTACAATATACCAATCTTTACTCTAGGGTTTTTACTAATTTATCTTCTCCCCATTAAAAAGATATGCAAAACAAGAAACTAAAAGTGCCTGTGATTATTCGTTTTGTAGATTAGGAGAGGAAGGCCTAGAAAGCTGAGGGTGCTGCTTAAATCATGCACTCAGTATGGACACCCACATTTGTCTGTCTTCAGAGCTCTTTGTTGTAGCCACAGACAACACAAAATACTGGATTCTAGAATAGTGAATTGCGATTCATTGTTTTAGAGGAAAGCCATTAACAACTCAAATGCATTTGAGAATTAATTGAGTGATAGAGTTATAGAAAAAGATTTAAAATTATTGAAATAGTATCGGAATTACCATTATAAGTACCAAATACTGAACATCAGTTGCTTATTGTGCATGTGCAGCCTGTGCCATCGTATAGCTCTCCGTGCTTTCAATAGACCGGTGCTATGTTTGACGCTTTAGTATCTACAGAGTATTGATTGTTCTTAACAAACTTGAACAAAGGGCCTTGAATTTTCATTTTGCTTTCAGCCTTGTGAATTATGCAGTTTGCTCTGCATGTGGATGGTGAAAATTTGACAGATTATCCCAACTTGCCAATACGCTCAAATTGCATCTGATTTTGACTAAAGTAGTAGCACAGAAAACGTTCATGATCAAAGATTTGGACTATTTCATTAAAAATAAGCAAGTAAAGTTTATTACGTGTCATGCTTAAAACCAACATAATTCTAGCTTTAAAACAGGAAAGTCGCTTGCAGCTAATTAGCTCATTATAAAAAAGTTTGGAAGGGTATCTGAATTTTTGGTGAGATAAAGCTTCTGAGGGTGTTCCTGGAAGCAGTTGCAGCCAAGGGAAATTAAAAAAAAAAAACAACTTAGTTTGAAGAACAAAATGCACAAAGGAGTGAGAAGGCAGTCTCAGAGCATCTGCCATCTCTACATCGGAAGACAAGAGAGCAGATGGGAACAGAAGCAAAATCCTGGGCCCGTACAAATTCAGACATCTTCTGGTCAGCAGCACAGGATTCACCACAGTGGATCAAGTCTTCCTGGACACATCACCCAAGATGGATAAGAAAAGCCTTCCAAATCTGCCAGGTTTTTGCTAATAGCATTTCAGTCATTAGCATAGGAGATGAAAGGATGCCAAAAAAGTCTGTGGGAGCGCAAGCAGAGATGTTCATGGTTGTGTGTGTTTCTTACAATAACAAGGGCAATTAAGTACAGGGAAGGCAGAATCCAGTCAGTTAATAACATACTTCCTTATTTAGCATGTCTAGAGTGAGGATTTAGCACTCCATATAAATGTAATTCTATCAAATAATGATAAAAGTGTGACATTCTAAGGTAGGGCAGAATAAAAGATAGAAAGGAGACAAGGAAACTGTAACTAAAATCGTACTTTTAAGAAGACTGCAACTCTCAGGAACCAGCCAAAGTTACCCAAGGTGATCCACATCAGTGTCCTTTGGTTAAATTAAAGCTCCATCCCTACCAGACTCATCACCCTCAAAAATTCCTCAGGAATACTGAAAGTCCTTACATTGACTTCAATGAGAAAATAAAGATCAAAACCCTGGTCCTAAGATACAGGAGCAGGGAGAGCAAATCCAAGAATTTTTAATTTAAAAAACGAACAAAACAAAAGACCCATACCTGTAGAATGGAGCTAGTGTCCTGGGGCATGGGCCACCTTTCCACAGAGTTTCCACCCCTTTGAAAGAAGCCTGAACGTTCCCTGTTCTAGGAAGTAACACACTGCATTTCTCAGAACACACACTCCATTCTTGAATGAGTCCTAAATACTCCACCAGCAAATCCTTCTCATCCCTCTTACTGACATCTGCTTAAACTGTGTTAGTTAGTTTGTTTGTTTATTGCATGACAGGGATCAGCAAATCTGCACATTTATTCTTCAAAAGTGTGAGTAAAGTTATTTCTCTCAGCCTTGGAGACCTCTCAGACTCAGCCTGGTGACAGGTCAATTTTTAATTTACTAGATAATATCATGATTGAGTATATTTTTCTTTTTTTAGTAGACATTTGTGTATTCTTGTTTAGAGAACTTTTCATATTGTCATATACAAAATGAGAGTTGAATGCAACTTAACCGAATTAAACACATTTTAACAGTTTTTATATTAAGGATACTGTATATTTCATCATGAAAATCTACAAGCTAACTGTACATGTTACACTATTAAAAAAAATATGTAGTTGCTGAGATTCTAGATGGATTACCTGAAAGTTGACCTTGTTAAAGAATTGTTTTTCAGTCCAAAAAAAAAATGAGTGTTTCCTGGTGCTGCAGGACATAGTTTCTCAATATCTAGGTACTGACTTTAGATCTTCAATTACATGATGTTTCAAAGATATATTTTGACTACTTATTAGCAATGCTAGTTTATTACAACAATATCATATACTCAGAATAATACTTCTGCAGTACAAGCTACCATATATCTGGGTCAAGAAATCCACCCATACTGTGCACAGATTATCTGATATCTGTTATTTCCCATTTTTATTAATCTCTGTATTCCCAGCAAATGACAGGTACCTGTCACATAATAAGAAGAAACGATACGCTTCATGTCCAGGTAATGTGTTTGGAATTCTTGCCCACACAGAAGGACTGTAGACTCTGTTTGTATTTAATAAGTGCATATTATAAACTGGGGGGCTGGGGATTTGGGTCCAAATTTAAATCAAGTTTAAATGAGTAATAAGATTTGGAGCCTCAGATATAACATGGAAATAATTCAACTCTCTCCTGAAAGGATTTTTTGAGATTTAAAAGTCTCATTAGCTAATAAGTGACTAAACATGCCATGTCAAAGATGTTATTTTAACGAAATAAATACATTATCTGCTCATCTGCAGCAGTCATTTCTGTAACACTTGAATTGAGAGCAGAACTCATAAAGTGCTAAGATACTAGTTCATTAGATTTACTCTCTAGAGATACCAAAGGCTCACTTGGATTTTAATTCTTAAATTTGCTGATCAGGATATTACAGATTCCTTAACTTGTTAATGTTGTACTATTTGCAATTCCTTGTGCTTGGGTTAATATACGAAAGAGATTATTTTGACAACTGTACTTTTTCATTTAATTTGCGTCCCCACAATAGATGCTCTCATTGAATCTTAAAATTGCCTATTATAACATTGCTTCTCTGGATTGTTTTTAAATTGTTCCAGGTTATTTTCCAGCTACTGCATTTTTTAATGGAACATAACTGAACTATATTCTTAACCAAAATACATAATATGCATAGTTTTAATTATTTCATTTTCTCTTTGTTATAAATATCCTGAATTCTTAATTATGTTCCTGCTTATGTGGTCTAGCATCCAAACTTTATTTTCTTACTAAATTTGTAGGCTTCAGTAATTATATTAAGGGGCACCACTAAATATATTATTGTTATTTAAATGAGTAGAAAAATGTTGCCCTTACATTACTTTGAGTTATTCTCCACTTGCTTATTTTCACAATTTTTTATGATTTCATAATTCCTTAGAACAATTTTACATTTTAGAAAGAAAGTTAATAGTCTGAAAGTCAAAGGAGAGAAAACAATGCCCTATGTGACAGGGAGCCGGCGGGGGGGAATATAGGGGTAGCCTGCCCATTAATTGCAGAATGGATAAGAAAGACATGGGATTTCATGTGGTGGAAACCTACTCAGCTATAAAGGAAGATAACCTCAAGGCTTTTGTAGGTAGATAGAGGCAACTGGTAATAGTGCTCATGGATGTAATGGACCAGAGTCACAAGGGTGAATTTTGTGTTGTCTCCATAGCATAACAAACTAAAGGTGTTAGTGGGATCCAAAATGCACAGTACATATTGGGAAAGTCAAAGGGGAGGAATTATCTAAAAAGGGAAGGAAATTATCATGATTTGAAATTCAGATTGTATTCATTGTTCTGATTAGTTTCATTTTATTC
>RJWT010041825.1:0-12237 GCA_004365215.1 Cuniculus paca
TAAAAGTCAATTTTCATGAAAATTTTTCACATACTATAACTTGGGAATATCATAATTTCAATGGATAAAAAAACACACATTTGCCCTTTAAGTTTTGATTTTAAATACAGATCACTGGTATTGAGTTTTTACCTTCCATTTTATAAACTCCTGATTTTTCATAGAAAAGAAGTAGATGCTAACTCATCCAAGCAAATTTTATGTTTTTTTAATTTAATTTAATTTAATTTTATTTTTATTGTGGCACCGGGGATTGAGCTCACGACCTTGTGCTTGCCAGGCAGGCACTTAGGCCGCTGAGCTAGATCCCTGGCCCTGGTGTTTTTGAGACAGGGTCTCACTATGCCATTCAGACTGGCCTTGAGCTCACTTTGTAGCCCAGGCTGGTCTCGAACTCACAACGATCCACCTGTCTCAGCCTCCCGAGTGCTGGGATTACAGGCGTGAGCCACCACGCCCAGCTTATTTTTTTAATTTATTTATCTTTTTTCTTTTTTTTTTTAACTAAAATGATGGTTTTTAATGAGAATCAGAGGTATGGTTTTAATTACATAGTCTGACACAAAATCACCATGTGTGGTCAGGAGTTGGAAGGTTATAAAATAATGAGGGTAACACTGGGTACAGGGGGGAAAAGTTGATCCAGAATCTCAGAACCAGACTAATACAGCCTTCTGTCTGTGCTCACCCCTGGAATCCATCTTTCCAGGGCCAAAGCTGCCTCTGTCCCCACCACCCCAGCCCCATCGGGAGCCCCCACGACCCCCTCCATGGCCCTGGTAGCCGCTCCAGTCATACCCTCCTCTGTCACCACAAGGATCGTCTCCATGGTTACCCCTCCTGGGCCACCTGGTTTAGGGGCCTCACACTGGTTGTGCTGATTTCTCCAAGAGAAGTTCATGTTCTCACACGCAGGGTTAGGACACTTGCCGTCCCCAGCTCCCTGCTGTCCTCCACCGCTGCCACCTCCACCACCACTGCCGCCACTTCCTTAGCCTCCCCGGCCGTGGGTCCTCTCCCTTGGCTTCCTCCATCATTGCCACCACCTGACTGAAGTCTGCTCGACGGGCAGCAAATAAGACCATCATAGGATCCAAGAGAATTCTTTCTCATCAAACCAGTCAGTAGCTGCGCTGGCAGAAGAGGGGTCCTTGGATGAAACTGCTGCCTCTCCCTCCCGCTCGCCGTTTCCCTGTCTGGCAGGTTTTCTTATTGGTCTTAACGATGCCAGTCTGCGGGGAGTGGCCAGCTGCAGGCTGGATTGTCGCGTTCTCACCCGGCCCTGCGCCAAGATGGTGCTGTTGTCTGAACTATCCCATTCAGAATCATGATGTGATCCTTGGTTCCGAGGGCCACCAAAGTCATTGAAGCCACTTCGGTCACTTCTGCCCATGCCGCCTCTGCCTCCACAGCCACCTGCATGACCTCTGGGTTCACAGCCACCCCACTGCCACCGCCACTCTGGTCCCGATTGCTGCTCGTGGAGGGCTGGTCTTGGCCATAGTGGCCTCCACTGCTGCTGTTACCCCAGGGAGCTTTGCTGCTGTCACAGCTCTGCGCTGTCCACCATAGCTAGACTGTTGGCCGGAGCCCCCACTCCGGGGCTGCCCTTAGCTGCGGCTCTGAGACTTCCTGAGATGCTGCTGCCCATGAGATGACGGGAGCTCTGCCCACTGCCATCACCCCGGGGAGCCGGCCGAGTGCCGTAGCCTGGGTTCCGAGTCTGTCCCTAAAAAGAACCGTGGCCACTCTGGCCACACCCGCTGCATCTCTGCGGTCCATCGGGCTGCCTGGGCTGGGTGGAGCAGGCCCCATAGCTTTGGGTCGCTTGTTGGGTGTGGTCGCGTGAGGCCTTGTCCACGCGCACACAGGCCGACAAGCAACGAGATTGCACCACCACACAGCACCAGTGCCTCGAGGACTGAGCCCATCCACGCGAGTTTTAAATGCTGCAAAAACACTTTAAAATAGGATCGTGCTTGTAACGCATCAGTAACAGAATAGTTAAGAAAATATTCCAAGGGTTCATTTCACAGAAATTTGTTCAAGTGACCTACGGGGCAGCTAAAATGTTGGAGCTCAAGGGCGCGCTAATCACCTAAGCGGGTCTTAGGATTTTGTGTTCGAACCTAGGCAGAGGTTAGGAGAGAGGGAGGGTGGGTGGGTGGGCAGATGGGGGAATGGAGAAATGGACAGACAGGTAGATTTCTTTTAACAGTGCTTGTACATTTGCATAAGTTTTGTGCTTCAGATATTTAACTAGGAAACTAGAGAATCAGTTTTTAAACAGGTTTTGGGGCATTTAAAATACTGTTTATCTACTTCTGTCTGTGTGTCTGTCCATCTATCTATATCACAATATGAAGAAAATTATTTACATGCATTTACAAATTCGGGGGCGCAGTCACACACACAGGCAGGGGAAGGTGGTTTCGATCAGTATTAAGCCACAATAACGAGGAAGCATGTTATTTTCTCAACGTGCTGCAGCAATGTTGGGGTCCCCAAAGTCTCTTTTTATTTGGCTCCCCTACTTTCCTTTTTCTTTTTTTTTGGTGCCAGGGATCGAACTCACCACCTCGCGCTTGCCAGGCAGGCGCTGTGCCACTGAGCTGTATCCCTGGCGTCTCCCCAACTCTTGCCGACCAGCATGGAGTGAGCTGCTTCTCCACCAGCCTTGGGCAGCTGAGCTCGTTCGGTGACCTTCTTCCGGTCAGCACGTACACATCCGGGCTCCTGTCTAAGGGCAGCAACATGGGCTGGGGCTTGCCGTGGACCCCAGGGCCCTGCATACCCTCAGCTCATGTCTGAGCCTTGGGGTGTTCTCTCGGCCTTGGACCCAGCCACAGCACTCCTTTTGGGCCCGGGCCCCTGGGTCACTGAGTGGGCATGGCTTTGAGTGTCTTATCTGAGCAGCAGCTCATCACAGGGCCTCCCTCTGCACCCTCTTTTGTTGCGAAGCACTGGGCTTCCCAGCCCTCCTTGAAGTGGAAGCTCCTGAGATGATGACGTACGTAGTGCTCACTGCTCTTCTTTCCCATCTGTTCCCCCCAGGCCCCGGCGCACTGTACGTGGGTTTGCATCTGTTTCTTCCTGGCCACTCCCTCCTGTGTCCAGGTGCAGGCGCAGCAGTGTCTCAAAAACCTGGAGCAGAGCAGAAGCAATTTCTGTCACAAAACAGTTCAGACAACTTGGTTTGGAAGGAGGGATAAGACAGATGTTTGTCTTTTTCAATTTTTGTTTTTCACTTGAAGTCAGCAGTGGGCTTATCTGGTATTTATTAGTATTTCATCTGCACGGTGTACGTCTTAAAGAAATTTCCTGTTGTAAAACACTTAAAACTGGCTGTTTTATGTAAAGTAGTGAAAGAGCAAAGGGCTTTGGAACTGCTCGATTGATCAAGACTTTGCTCAAAGCCGTGGCTGGTGTGGAGAAGCTGAGGCCTTCCAAGCAGAATGGAAAGCACAGGTCTCTCACAAACGTGTGCTTTGGACCTGCGGTGGCACGAGGAGAACAGAGGGGTCAGGCCCAGTTCTGCCACACAGGCCACACTCCCAGCCCTGCTCTCTGTCATCCGCAGGCCCCACTAGGCTGCTTCCTCCCCAGGCTGAACTGGACTCAGTGCAGTTCCCCTCAGCAGGGCTGAGCCGGCACAGGGTCCACTGGCAGAGATGCCAGTGTGCACACGGGGAGCCTGCAAGAGGCCCCAGGCGAACCTGATGATGTTTGCAGCACAAGTGAGTAATTTCTGTCCATCATGGATCCACCACAGATTGCTGCCCAGAGCTCTTGTAAACCAGTACAAAGCACTCACACCAGATGGACGGAGAGCAGGGCATCAAAACCAGCACTAGATAGAAATCAAATAGGAAAATGATAGTGCTGTGGAAAAATCAATATCAAACAGAATGGAAGACTGTTTGCACCGAGGAATCTAGAAGGCAACATTTTTTATGCTAGCAGGCTAGTGGGACTGAGTCCAAATCACGAGCAAAGAGCCAGCTCTGAGTCCAGTTTAAATATAGTTTACAAGCAGGAAGTACACAGCATCGCATGATTGGTTACATGGACTGAATTAAGTCATATATTGTCAGGAAAACTAACTCTAAATATATTTGCTTGAAAGGAATTGTTTATCATGACATAGGAACATCCTGGGAGTGAGGGGAGGGGATCAAGTGGAGCAAGCAGAGTTACAAAGTATCTTTGACTGGGTTTTCACTCCAACCAAAGTCCTTGAAGCCAGTTAGAAGCAATATATGTTCTTAATTAAGGGAGACATAAGCTGAGAATAGTCAGATCAGCCCAGTGCATTATCAGAAGAAAAGCAGCTGGACCCAGACAGTCAAGGCTGACTGAATTCAGCAGAGTATTTATGTGACTGGCAGCAAGAGCATAGGCAGAGGCTACTATTTGATTTTAACTTGCTGTAAGATGGCTACACGTTCGTTATTCTGTAACTGTGCCTTTACTGATGGTGTAATTGTACCCTTACACTGTAATTGTATTGTAACAGTAGGAGCTATGACTGCAGCATCCTGCAGCCCACAGTGGTGGTGCCACGTGTACACAGACCAGAGAGGTTGCAGTGGGGAGACACTGCAGCCCTGTGTGCCATGCATGCTCTTAATCTGGCCGCTGACAGGGAGAGGGTGGGCCTGCAGCAGGGGTGGTGATCTTTGGCTCTATCTGGAGAAGGTCAGGGCCATCCAGCCTGAGCCAGAGGACAGTGGCAGAGTGGACAGGCAGGGCTAGGAGATGAGGTCAGACACCAGTGAGCAAGGGGACAATGTGGATGCTGGAGACAGTAGCTGCTGTCCCCACACTGATTCCCAGTGTCCTGGCAGTTTCTGTGCAAGGGGAGACACAGCCTCTGTATGTGAGGGAAGCACATCCTCCCAGAGCCTTTCAACACCAACCAGAAATTGTGTCCGATTATTTGCAGTTTTCAATAATCTGAATGCTGCTGCCTCCCATGGGGTGGGTGTGGGTGCCTCACCATGTGCTTACTGCGACCCAGGTGGGGCAGAGGAATGATTTTGGGGTGAAAGCAACAAGGGCCCCTGGAACAGCTCACCCGGGCAACTCATGGACACTCATCTGCTGGACAGCTGCGATGCTTCCCCTCAGTTGTGCAGTGTGCTCTGGCTCACCCCTTTGTCACCAGCCAAGGTCAGAAGGAGAAGCAAGAGCCTGCCCGGGCGGTTCGGGCCACAGGGCCAGAGATCTCCATGCTGGTATAAGAAAACCATGTTGAAAAGGCAGCACTGTCAGTGGGCATTTAAGCTAACACATGGAAACCAGTATGGAGAGTTCTCAAAAACTGAAACTAGAAATTCCATGTGACCCAGCTATTCCTCTTCTACATATCTCCCCAGAAGAATTAAAGACGTCATATTACAGTGACCCATGCACACCCATGTTTCTAGAGCACAACTCACAATAGCTAAATCCTGGAAGCAGCCTGTGTCAGTCAACAGATGAAGGGGTGAAGAAAGTGTGGTATTTACACACCATGGAGTACTACTCTGCCATAAAGAAGGATAAACTTGAATCATTTGTAGGAAAATGGATGCACCTTGAGACCATAATGTTAAGTGGAACAAATCAGACTCATAAGCTTGAATATCACATGATCCCTTCTATGAGAAATCCAAAGTGCATATAAAGAGTGAGATAAAAAATAGGTAACAGGAAGCAGAGATCGGTCCTTTGCACATGGGAAGGGGAAAGGACATAAAAGGAATTAAGATGCATTAAGACCATGCACCAACTCCCCACAGAGATATAACATCATGTGCTGCAAGTGTGGACTAATAAAAGGATGCACGTGTGTGGAGGCGTCCTGGGCGCTGTCTTTGTCAGACCTCTTGTCTCACGGTGGCCGCACCCTGGTGCATCAGGTTGGGTGAGCGCTTTGGGACGTGTGGAGCTGCGTCAGAGGATGCTCAGTTCTTGTTGCTTCCCCTCGGGTGGAGGCAGAACTTGAAAAGCAATGGCACCTTCAGAGTTAGACGGTAGATCTGTAATACTGAGATGGCTTCTTCAGAGTATTTTGTTGAGGCACCGGGAGAGAAGAAACGGCCCCCCGTCTGTACCCCTTACAGCATCTCCTGAGTGCTTGCCTGGTAAATGGTTTATTTTTGTCCTGCAGAAAGGGGAGAGAGGGGAGCACCAGAGGGGCAATCACCAGGAGTTATCTGAATCTTCTAACATTTCAAGGTGAAAGAAAGATTTCCTCTAACAAACAAGGGCTCTCAGGGCAATTCCAAACGTTTCCCAGAGTCATGTCTGCAATATCCTCATAGATCTTTTATGTTGAAAGACCTTAAAGCAAAAACCCCAAGAAATTGAATGAGAATGTGACTTGTCCTATCAGATCAGAGTCCCAGGGGGAGCTGGTTGGGGGCTGTGTGTATCCAGTGTCCAACAACGGGAAGGGCCATCTCTGGAGACCAGGACACAGACCCGTGGCTGCCACATATCAGGCACTAAGGAGACCTGTGTGGCTTTGAAAGGCATTGAAATGGTTCCAAGACCATGTGGTCAGGTTGCTCCAAATCAACACGCACTGATGTCAGAGTGAATGCAGTTCCCACAAAAAGGAGAAAGCTCTTGGCAGCCACTGAGGACTCCACTGGTTTCTGTCATGGGGACCAATGACGGGTGTGGCCAGCATGTCTCGGTATCATAGACCACGGAGAGTGCTGGCTTCTGGGAAGCTTCCCCCAGGGGAGGCCATGCGCTGCTGGAGAAACAGGAGGGAATCCAAACAGAAGCCTGGAGCCTCGCAAGGATAAAACTTAGTCCTGCCTTCGAGGAGTCCCTGGCTGCTGCTCTCACCATGGACTGGCAGTGCCACACCCTGTGTCCTCCAGCCCATGGCAGTGAGAGTGCAGAGAACACGCTGTGCACCCTGCAGCACAGGGGAGGAGGGACAGCTGAGCGGGTTCCCGGCCTTGTGACCGCAAGGCACTGAGCATTTCCTTAGGCAAACGAGGCGTCACGCGCAGCGTCCACCAGCAAGAGGAGACAGTGGCGTTTGTCAGCAGCATCGCAGATGTGAAGGGTTCGGCGGGAGCAGTTCTTTCCGTTCAAGGACGAGCACTGCCCAGGCTCCACTGGGGAAGACTGTTTCCATCGGTGCTGTGGTAGTAAACAAGGGGCAGTGATGCCGCGTAGTCTACCCATAGAGATATTCCACAAACTAAATAAGCACACGCTGGAAATAAGACCACAGATTAATGTAACCCTGGATTCCATGCTGGACGCTCTGCCCTCGAGGGACTGCTCAGTCCTTAAATTAATGGCACGGGACTTGCTTTGTTTTTCTTTCTTTCTCCTGTCTTATTTGAGCCACACAGAGAGAGGAGGAGACTCCTAATACACACTGCTTCTCGAGTTTAACCATTTAAAGTGGCGCAGGTCGGAGGCGGTGGGTGACTTAAATCGTGGAGAGCTCCACACAGTTAGATCAACGACAATGAATAGTCACCAACGAGAACCTGCAGAAATGCCATGTTCCCTGCGGAAGATCCCAGCGCTGGGATGATCGCTTCCAGCTTTGATGTCTTATAAAGAGGCTGTGACATTTGGAGACTCCAAGGAGGAGAGTGGCTGCCAGCTTGGGCCCCGCACACAGTGCCAGGCACAGAGCTGAGTGGGCCGGTGAGGGAGCGCCTGTCTCCCAGCCCTGCACTGCGGTCAGCGGGGAGGCAGGAAGGACAGCTGATGGGAGGTCTCCACTTTACGATTTCCCAGGGGCAGAGGGCTTCCTGCTTTCTTAGCCCTTGCTTTGATGACAGCAGAAATGGGCTCCCAAGACACTCCCCCTGGATTCATCCCAGAGAGTATCAGTTACTCATTGCTGCCTAACAAAGCAGCCCACAAAGGAGCGGCCAGGGCAGCACTGTCCACACAGCTCACCCCTCCGCCAGCTGCAGTTCCGGCAGGGCTCCCCTGAGGGCTGCTTCTGGGCTTCGCAGAGCTCGGCGACCTGCTAGTGGGCAGGCCACGGTCAGCGAGGTGGTTCTGCCGTCGGCTGGGCCTGCTGTGTGCTGGAGAGATGGGAAGCTGGCCTGGCTGTCCCCTGGTGTCCCACAGCTGGCCTGGGCTCAAACAGGGCAGCTTGGCAAGTGTCTGTGGCCTGGTGAGAGATGTAGAAGTCTGACAGGAGGACCTGGAAAGCCTCGTTGAAGGCACAAACCTTGGGAGACACGCAGGGTTGGGGCCATTGCCGCTGTCCTCCGTACACAGGGAGGTTTGTGTCGGAGAGCAGGTGCGGCTGGAGACATTTTGGAAGGGCCACGTGTCATGTGTGTGATGCACGTGACCAGGGACAGGATGGGCCACATGATGGGATCAAGGTGCACAGGTCACAGAGGCCCCAGCCACCTGCTGGGGTGGACCATGGGGGTGGCCTGGCGTGACTCTGAGGCTGTGATTGACCTCACTGACCACATCCCCTGAGAAGCACACACCAAGAGGGTCACTTAGCACAATCCCAGAGTTTTAAAAACCTTATTTATTTTCACAAGTAAGAATTACATACATTTAAAATGCACAAAAAAGTAGAACAACTCCGTCACTTTGCACATACTCGTGATACTTGTGTGCATTATACATCTGCAGTAAAATTGGTGGAAAATTTGAAAAATAAAGCGATAAAAAAGGAAGGGTGAGAAAGGACCTTTCTGTGGTATTTTCCTGTCAACTCGCAATAAAAGTTTTGGAAATATCTCTTGGTTACTTTTCCAAATTTTAGATTTTGTTTGTGATTACACGAGAACACTACAGATAAAAATAGAACTTAATTGTGAAACATCTGATGGTGAAAATTTTGAATTTAATCTTATATGACAAATATTTTTAGAACCTACAATGCCTCCAACAGGTTTTTTTAATGGTGTCTGTTGATCTTTTTATTATAAACCATTCATTTTTATCAAATAAGCTTGCATAGCCATTCAAAAAAGTTTTCGAGATACTACTCTTTGGTTAAAAATATAAAGTTCTCGGCTGTCTGCAAACATGAACTCACTCAGAAACCCGGACAGAAGACTGAAGTTAGTTCTCCAAGGTGAACAAGATGAAAATAGTACAAAGCCCTCACCAGGCTTTCCTGCTCTCTTAATGTAGGTAGAGAGCTCACTGTGTGCAGTTCGACCACAAAACCAGTACCTTAGTTGCCTTCCATGGTGCCCATCAGTGGTTGAATGTGATTATGTCTGGGTCCCTGACTTCTGGGTGATGGGACAATTCCACCTGGATTCTCCCCTCCCACCCTGGGTACCAGACCCTTCCAGGCCCCACCGGCCAAGATGGCAAATGGGTGTTGATGGGGCTGAGAATGGGAAAGCGAGGGGAGAGAGCATTTTCTACTCCAGTGTTTGACATCCAAACCCTGCAAATGCTTGATCTCTTTTGAGATGTAGACACTGGTAGCTTCCCGGGGAGAGAAATTCGCTTAGTCGGTGACCAGCCCACAGACATCGCTGGCTTGTTGGCTTGTTTTATTGGTGTTGTTTGGAGGGGAAAATGCCTGCCACACCTTCTCCAGGGCTCACAAACTCCACTCTGAAAAAAACTCACTGGAGAGGCCTCTCTGCTCTCAAAACAGAGCACCTGAAGCCCGAAGAGATGACGCAACTTAGAGTTAGTTATCAATATTTGTTTTAAGGGGAGAAAATCAAATTAATGAAAGCATTAAAGATACATCGCATCCTTATTAAATACATTTTGTGGGATTTGTGCTTGGTGATCATGAACATCAAATCTGACTTCCCTGTTGAGCAAAATGAGCTATAATCAAGTGGAACAGATTGCATTGAGCGGGTCCCTTCCTGTTGATTTGAGTCAGCACAGGACAGCAGTGGCTGAAACAGGCCTGTGAGACCAGCTCGGCTCCTGCTGGGGCTTGTGGGCTGGGCCAGCTTCTTGTCCCCTCACTCCCCAGGGTTGCCTTGCTGCCGGCTCCAGCTCCATCTCTTCCCTGGGTTTAAAGCAGCAGGTACCCACAGGACAGGTGGAAGGCGCCTCCTTCATGTCTAGTTTCTCCTAGAGAAGGGCGTTCCGGCCTCCGCTCGTGGGCATCTGAGACCTTGAGTCTAAAGATGTCCAGTGGTGTCCCTGGCCTCTGCTCAGTAGATGTCAGTGTCACCCATTCTCCTGTCTTCCCTTGTGACAACCAAAACTGTGTCCTCGCTCGTCAGATCTCCTTGCCCTCAGCTGGCAGCAGCAGCATGGGGTCTGCATGCTTATTACAACCACAGAGAGAAAGTGACTCCGGCTTATCAGGAACCAGGATCAGCTGTCAGGCACAAGGCCCTGGAAGCCCGGTTCTCCTGTGCTAACGCACACACAGCAATGGGCCGTGCTCTGCGCATGTTCATCTGTTTTCAAGCTAGTGTCCGGCTCTCGCTTTCCTCCAGAAGAGCCATGTAGGAATGCATGTGTGTAACGCACTTGCGTTCTGGGCATGGCCTTTGGCTGCGCAATGCTTGTGCAGGAGCCGAAGAGCACGTTGCTTTGTTCTGTCCTCCTGCCTCCTGGCCTGCCGCCTGGCCGTAACTGCCGCGCAGCACCGCTTTCCCTGGAAGGAGGGTGTTCTGGGATCCCGTAAGTGTGGACATGTAAGTGCACCACCAAAGCCTGGAGTTCGAATTTATCCACTTAGGGCACCCAGAAGTGATCCAGCGGAGATGGATCCCTGCCCCGCAAGGCGCCATGCTTCACTCTTGATTCAGAGCAAGCAAATGAGGGCGGCAAGGAGCCACACTGTTTCTGAGCAGCCACGCGCCTTCCGTCCCTGCGTGATCTGCGGCAATGTGAGCGTCCACCTCCCTTAGGGGGCAGAGGCATCTTTGAGCTCTAGAAAGATGCAGAACAATTCCTGCACTTCCTGACCTAATTTAAATTAGCCAGGTGATTAAATACCTAGGAATTAATGTAACCAAGGAAGTGAAGGACCACTACATCGAAAACTGTAGAACTCTGTAAAGAGATTGAACAGAATTTCGGGAATGGAAAGGCATTCCCTGTTCTTGGGTAGGCAGAATGGCCCTACTCCCTGAACTGTTACACCAATTTAACATGATCCCAATCAAAATGCCCACAGCATCCCTCAGTGAACTAGAGAAAATAATCCTAAAATACATAGGGAGCCAGAAGAGACCCAGAATAGCAAAAGCCATCCTGGGCAACAAGAGAAAAGCATCACAATTCCAGATTTCAAGTTATATTACAAAGCTATAGTGATAAAAACATCATCGTGCTGGTACAAAACCGACACATGATCAACTGCGCAGAGCGGAGGATGCAGGAGCAGCTGTAAGCACATTCAGCTACTGATCATTGAAAACAGGGCCACAAACATTTGCTGTGGGAATACAGCCTCCTTGGCAGATGGTGCTGGGAAAACTGGTCATAAATATGTAGAACATTGAAGGTAGACCCAAATCTCTCTCTGCATACTAAATTACACCCAAAACAGATCAAAGGTCTAAATGTTGAAACAAAAACATTTAACTTACTGGGAGGTAAGGTAGGTAAAAATCTTGAAGGCATAGGCATAGGCAAGCACTTTCCTAACAGAGCCCTAATTGTATAAGGAATTGTGTCAAAAGTTAAGAAAAGGGATTCTATCAAATTAAAAAGCTTCTGCTCAGCAAAGGAAACAACAAACAGAGTGAAGAGACAACCTACAGAATGGGAAAAATCTTTGCCAGCTGCATCTTGGACAGAGTACTAATACCATAGATAAAGAACTTAAAAAATAGACCCCCCCTCAAATAAAAGACCCAGTCAAAAAGTGGGCAACTGAAACGAATACACACTTCTCAGAAGAAGAAATGCAAATAGTTCACAGATACATGAAAAAATGTTCAGCATCACTGGCCATTAGAGAAATGCTAATTAGAACAACTCTGAAATTTAGCCTTGCTTCGGAAAGAATGGCTGTCCTCAAGAAATCAAATAATGCCAAAGCTGGTAAGAATGTGACATCCTACACTGTTGGTGGGAATATGAACTAGTACAACAACTATGAAAATCAGTTTGGAGACTCCTCAAAAATCTAAAAATAGAAATTTCGTCCACTAGGTGTCCTCCCTAAAGAGTTAAAGCCCTCGTAGACAGTGAAACATGCATGCTGTGCTCATAGCAGCACAGCTCCTAACAGCCAAATCTTGGAAGCAGCTCGTGTGTCCATCAACAGATGAACAGATTTTTTTAAGTGCG
>RJWT010041826.1:0-12257 GCA_004365215.1 Cuniculus paca
TCCGAAGCTAGGCTGTTTGTCTTTTCTAGCCAGTGCTGGCTACGTACATCCAATGTTGGGTGCCTGTGTTTCTGCACTGAACTGGGGATCAAGCCACCCGGGGCTTGCAAGGGAGCAGACCTGGTCAGGCCCTGGGAATCTAAGCTGTTTAGCGATATTGTCTGAAACGTGGGTGGGAGCCGATCTCCAACCAGTCAGCTTCCGCGGGTCCGCCCACAACCTGGCACTGATGCCAGTAGTTAGCCGTGTTGGCCACAAGAGGGCACAATCTGCCCGACTCCAAGATGGAGCCCGGCCGACCGCTCTCTCCCGTGGGGTGGAATTCCAAACACTCACCCACTGCCAGTACAGATCTCCACGCCCGCAGCTCTCCTCCACTCCCGCTCCTCTCCGCGGAGACCTCTGGGGTTGACCGCAGCTGCGACCATGACCGCAACCGCGACCGCACGTCTCCAGGCTCAGCAGGTCTTCTGGCAGGGTGAATCCGGCTCCAGGCTGAGGCACTGCCAGCCACCACCTTCTTCTTCGTTTAAATTCTTTTTATTCTCTTTGTGGGCTTCAAGTCATATTTTAGACTCTTCCTTGGTTCAGGGGACCCACTTCCTTCCTTCTTGTCCTCTCCATGATGTGATATTCCAGCATCTGAACCATTTCTCCCAGAGAGACTGTTTACTCTGCTGCTTACTGTTCCACCATCTTTTCTGCCTTTCGAAATGTAGATTTAGAAAAGATTTTCACATAGCTAGTAGTTATATAATTAACACTGAATGAAATAATTAGGCTTCTATAAGAAGAAGAGCACCAAGGATTGTGCATCAGGAAACTCCTGTTTCAAAGGTAAACAAAGCAAAGAGTTCATAAAGAAGATTAAGTAGGACTGCCTAGAGATGTTGGTAGACAACTGAGAGAAGGGTATGTACTGTGTTTAGTTAGACTTAAGCTCGCTTTCTCTTTCTTTCTTTCTTTCTTTCTTTCTTTCTTTCTTTCTTTCCTTCTTTCAAGTCATTCTTGTTATCTGGGCATGGTGGGTGGAACATACTTGTAGTTCTAGCTACTTGGGAAGCTGAGGTGTGAGGATTGCTTGAGATGAGGCCAGACTAGGTAACATAGCAAGACTGTCCCAAACCGAGCCAAGCCAAACCAAGCCAAACCAAGCCAAGCCAGACCAAACCAAACCAAACTGACCTTACTGAAGTATTTTGCATAAACTAACATATCCATGTTGAGTGTATGGGTCTCAGATGCTACTATCAGATGTTACCAGTTGGAAAGAGCTTCTGATGCAGTTTTGACAAATGTGTGCATCCATTTGTCATTCCAACCTAGATATAGAACAGTTCTACCATTCATACAAGTTGTCTTGTGTCCCTCTGTAGGTATTTCCCCACACTGCCTGCTCCAGGTAACCACTGATCTGATTTCTATACCATGAATGAGTTTTGCCTTTTCTAAAACCACTGCTTCATCACTATTGTAGCATGGGTCAGTACATTTTCCTTGTTACTCCTGGGCAAAAATATCACTGCATGAATGCTGCACAGTGTGTTTATTTAGTCTATTCAATGGACTTTTGGATTATTTCTACTTTAGAAGTGCTGTGAACATTTGTATACAAGTCTTTTGTGTATGTATTCTCAGCTATATATTTATTTGTTTCATGTTTTTATGAAATGTTGTCTTAAAAATATGTATTGTGGCTTCTAAACCAAAAACAAAGCTGGGTGTAGTGGTGCACACCTATAATCCAGCATTCAGGAGGCTGACACAGGAGAATTGCCAAGAGTTTGAGGCCAACCTGCACTACATAGTGATACCCTGTCTCAAAACAAACGAACAAATAAACAAACAAACAAAATCCAGAAACAAAGTATATCTTTTCAGTTTTTTGTATTCTTTCATTTCAGCAGTGTTTTCTGGTTTTCCACGTATGAGTTTTGATATATGTTGTTAACTTTATCTCTTAGCATTTTGTTTTGGATGTAATCTTAAGATGTGCCCTAGTTTTTAACATTTTTTGTGCTTGAGGGTCTTTGAGTTTCTTGGGTGTATGGGTTTATGAGTTTTGTGAAATCTGGAGAATTTCAATCATTATTTCTTTTTTATTGGTACAATTTATATATATATATAATAACATTCATCATAGGGAATTTGTACCTGTACATGATATATCTTGCTTCTTCTTTTTTTCCCATTCCCCTTCTCTCCCTACAACCCCACTTCCCTTTCTTATTTACAAAATCTTTCTTTTCATTTTTTCCTTATTCTTTCTTTCTTTCTTTCTTTCTTGAACCAGGAATCGAACTCAGGACCTTGCGCTTTCCAGGTAGGTGCTTGTGTCACTGAGCTCTACCCCTGGCCCCTATATTTTTCTTTTTCTTACTCCTTTCTTCCTTTCCTCCTACTACTCCCTTGTTCCCCTTCTCATTTGAACATTTTCTTCCCATTTCTCAATATCATTATACATTTTGGTCCTTAATTACACATTCAGTTTCTCCCACCAGAAAAACAATGCAATATTTAAACATGTGTGTCTGATTTATTTTACTTACGAGCATGATTTCTAGGAGCATCCATTTAGCTAGAAATGTCTCAAGTTTGTCCTTTATTGCACAGTAGTACTCCACTGTGTAAAAAAAAAATCCCACATCTTTTTTTTTTAAAGAGGACACAACAAAGGAAAATAAAACAGAATAAAACCAATCAGAACAAACCAGAGTAAGTGATAACAGACTTTACGACGTTACAAAATCAACAATAGTTACCATAATGTCTTTTGTTGTCTTCAAAATAGCTGCAGATACAGTCAAAATCAAACAGAACAGAAAAGAATAAAAACAGTAAAAACAAAACAATGGATACGATAAAAGACTACAAAGCAAGACAACAGTAAATTTAAAATGGCTACCATACATATCTTACTATCTTTGAAATAGCTACTCATGTCACTGGGTATAACATAATCAAACAAAGCAAAAGAGAATAAAATCCAACCCAACAGAACAATAAACAATGTAAGACTTCAGAGTGAGACTATAGGGAATCAACAATGGCTACCACCCTCAGAAGGAGACCCCTCCCAGAAGCCATGCTGCATACTGCTATCTTCTGAGTAGATGTTCAGACCACTGGCCCTAGACCTGCAAGGTCAGTGAAACACCAAAGCACCACAGGCCTCAATTGCATTTCACCTTAATTACTATCACTAGAGCCTGTGTTTCTCTGGATCCGCCAGTCGCTTGGGGGAGGGGGATGACACTTTTGTTTGCCAGCCTGCCAACCTCAAGGAGCTGGGATCTAACTGTCTTCCCTGCCAGCGGGGGCCCACAGGGAGAAATTTGGCTCTGGAGGTCCTGGTCCAGGCAGCGGCTGGTGCATGGGGCTGTTTCTGGCAGGACAATTCTAGTTCTCTCTCCCTAAAGTTCACATTGATGTTGACTCACGGGAAGAGGCTTGGCTCTGGATGCCCCTGTCCCACAGCAGCCTGAGCATGGTGCTGTTTCCAGCAGGATGATTCTAGTTCTCCCTCCCCAAAGTCCACACTGATGCTGACTCATGGGAAGAGGCTTGGGTCTCAATCCCACATCTTTTTATCCATTCATTGGTTGATGGCCATTTGGGCTGTTTCCAAGATTGAGCTTTTACAAACTATTCTGCTATACACATGGGTGTGCATCTATTACTGTGGTATGATGCTTTTAATTCTTTTGGGAAGATACCCAGAAGGGAAATAGCTGGATCAAATGGAACCTCTAGCTTTAGTTTTTGTTTTTTTGAGGAACCTCTACACTGATTTCCACAGTGGTTGCACCAGCCTATACTCCCACCAACAGTGGAGAAGGGTTCTTTTTTTTGCCTACAGCTCTAACAGCATTTTTAAATGGTTGATTTCATGATAACAAGCATTGTTTATGGAGTGAGATGGAATTTCACCACTGTTTTCATTTTAATCTCTTGAATGATCAGTGATGTTGAACATTTTTTCATGTATTTGCTCTTTCTTCTCTATCTGAGAAGTGTCTATTCATTTCAGGTGCCCATTTTTGGATTAGGTCTCTAAATTTTGGTTGGTGTGATTTTTTTGAGTTCTTTATATATTCTAGGTATTAGTCCTTTGTCTGAGGAACAGCTGCTAAATTTTTTTCCCCACACTGTTGGTTGCTTCTTCACTCTATGGGTGGTTTCTTTTGCTATGCAAAGGCTTTCTAATAAGAGATCCCAGTTGTTGATTCTTTGTGACAGTTCCTGTGTGATGAGGGTTTTGTTCATAAAGTCTTTGCCTATACTAATGTCTTCAAGAGTTCTACCTATTCTCTCTTCCCGTAGATTTAGTGTTTCTATTTTAATATTCAGATCTTTGATCTGTTTTGACTTTAGTTTAGTGCATGGTGATAGACTTGGGTCTACTTTTAGTCTTTGGAATGTGGAAAACCAGTTTTTCCAGCACCATTTATTAAAGAGGCTATCATTCTTTCAGTGAAGGTGTTTGACCTTTTTGTCAAATATGAGGTGGCTGAATGTGTTTGGAGTTGTTTCTGCATCTTTTAATCTGTCCCATTGATACTTGTGTCTATTTTTTTTTTGCCAGTACCTCCCTTTCTCCCTCCCTCCCCCCCTTTCTTTTTTTTTCATCATGGTAGCTTTGTAGTATAATTGCAAGTCAGGCATTGTGATGTTCCCTGCCTTGCCTTTGTTGCCCAGAATTTCTTTGTTATTCTAGATCTCTTCTGGTTCCAAATGAATTTTAGGATTGTTTTCTCTAATTCTGTGAGATATGATATTGGTATTTTGGTTGGGATTGCATTAAGTCTGTATAACAGTTTTGAAATAGACCATTTTTATTTTATTGGTTCTGCCTTTCTATTTTCTGATTTCCTCAATATCCTTTTTCAGAGTATTGTAGTTTTTCAAATGTAGTATCGCTTCCTTTGTTAGTCTGATTCCTAGGTATTTCAGATGGTATTGTGAAAGAAGTTGTTTCTCTATTTTTTCTCTCAGTGAGTTTGTTATTTGTGTACAGGGATGCTATTGTTATTTGAGTAGTAACTTTGTATCCTGCTATGCTACTGAATTTGGTTACTAAATCTAGGGGTCCTTTTGTGGAATTTTTGGGGTCTTCTATGTAGAGTATCATGTCATCAGCATACAATAATAATTTAACTGTTTCCTTTTCTAGTCTTATTCCTTTTATTTTTTCTTATCTAATAGCTCTGGCTAATGTTTCCAGAAGTGTATTGAATAAAATGGTGACAGTGAGCATCCTTGTCTTGTCCTGATTTTAGAGTGAAAGCATTCATTTTTTGAGCATTTATTATCATGTTGGCCATTGGTTTGTCAGGGATGGCTTTTATCAGTTTGAGATAAAGACCATCTATTCCAATTTTATATAGAGTTTTATTATGAATGGGTATTGGACTTTTCTGAATGTTTTTCCTGCATCTATTGAGATGATCAAAAAGTTTTTGTCCATGGCTCTATTGATACGGTGTATTACATTTATTGCTTTGTGTATGTTGAACCATCCCTGCATCCCTGGGATGAATCCTGCTTCTTCATGGTATATAATCTTCTTGATGATTTGTTGAATTCTATTTGCCAGTATCTTATTGAGGATTTTTGCACCTATGTTTGTTAGTGAAATTGGTCTGTAGTTTTCATTTTTGGTTAAGTCTTTCTTTGCTTTTGATGTCAGGCTAATGCTTACTTCCAGGAATGAATTTAGGAGTATTATTTCCATTTCAACTTCATTAAAGAGTTTGAAAAGTAGCAGCATTAGGTCTTCCCTAAAGTTCTTGTAGAATTCAGCAATGAATCTGTCAGGGCCTGGGCTTTTATTTGTTGGTAGGTTTTTAATTACATCTTCAATTTCATTGACTGATACTGATTTCCTTAGAATTTTTATATCTTCTTGATTCAGCTTTGATAATTCATATGTATCTAGGAATCTGTCCATTTTTTCTCAGGTTTTCATCTTACTAGAATACAGGCTCTCATAGTATGTCTTGAAGATCTTCTGGATTTCTTCAGGATCTATTGTGATTTTACACTTTTTATTTTCCAGTTGCATGAATTTGAGTCTTTTCTTTCCTTTTTTTATATAAGATTGGCTAAAAGTTTGCCAATTTTATTTAATGTTTCAAAGAACTGACTCTTTGATTCATTGATTCTTTGTATTATTTTCTTAGTCTCCACTGAAATAATTTCTGCTCTGATCTTTATAATTTCCTCCCTTACATGTGCTTTGGGATTGGCCTCCTCCTCTTTTTCTAGAAGCATGAGATTCAACATTAGATTGCTCTTTGAGCTTGCTCTGTTTTTCTGATATGAGAATTCACTGCTATAAATTCCCTCATAGAACTGCTTTCATTGCATCCCACAAATTCCCATATATTATACTGATGTTATTGTTCAATTATAGAAACTAATTTCTTCTTTAATATCATCTGTAACATATTGGTTGTTCAGAAAGGTGTTATTTAATTGCCATGTGTTTATGAAGTTTTCATGGTTTATTTTGCCATTGATTTCCAATTTCACTGCACTGTGGTGCGATGATATGCACTGGGGTAATTTCAATTCATTTGCATTTACCTAAGCATGTTCTGTGAGCTAGTATGTGGTTTTGGAGAACATTCCATATGCAGCTGAGAAGAATGTGTATTCTGATGTTGTAGGCTAGAACACTCCATAGATATCTAGTAAGTCTATTTGTTCAAAAGTTTGGTTCAGCTCTGATATTTCTTTGTAGATTTTTTTTGTCTAGTTGATCTGTCTGTGATAATGGGGTACTGAGGTCCCTCATTACAATTGTATTAGTGCTTATCTGATTTTTTTATATCCATTACTGTTTGTTTTATATAGTGGGGTGTGCTGGTATTTGGTGCATATATATTTATAATTGTTATGTCTTCCTCTGGAATTATTCCCTTAACAACTGTGTAGTGACATTTGTCTCTTCTGATCAGTCTTGGTTTGAAATCCACTTGGTTTGCAAATAGAATAGCTACCCCTACTGTTTTTAGAGTTCCTGTCATGTGAATTAATGTTTTTCATTGTTCGACTTTCAGTCTATGAATTTCTTTTTGAATTAAATGTGTCTCTTATATGCAGCATATTGTTGGAACTTGCTTCTTGACTTATTCTTCCACATTGTTTCTTTTGATTGGCAAATTTAGATCTTTTATATTGAAGGTTATAGCTAACATATATTGATTTATCCTTGTCTTGTAATTTTCCTGTTGTTTGTTTCTTTTTATCTCATTCATTTATTTGCTTGCCTTGTTGGTAGATTCATTCTGTAAGGGTTCATGGAGTTGTGGTCCTCATTGTCTCTTTGTACTGCATCCTTTAGAACATTTTAGAGTGCTGGTTTGGTGGTCATGAATTTCTTCAAATGCTCTTTGTCATGGAAGTATCTTATTTCTCCATCAATTTTGAAAGGTAGTTTCAAGGGGTAAAACTTAAATCAGGGTTGAAGCTTGTTTTCATTTAGGGCTTGAACTACTTCAAGATCTCCCTGACTTGAGGGTTTGTGTCTAGAAGTCTTGTTATTCTGATGGGCTTTCCTTTATAGGTGATTTGTGTGTTTTCTCTAACAGTTTAACATTCTGTTCTTGTGTTGTATTTCTGGATTCTTGAATATTATATGCCTTGGTGTAGTATTTTTCTGATCATGACTATTTCAAGCTCTATATGCCTCACTTATCTATATGTCAAATTCTTTTTCCATGTTTAGGAAGTTTTCTGCCATGACTTCTGTGAACAGGTTTTTTTGTGCCATTTGTGCTTGTCTCCTGCTTTTTAATTGATTCTGTTGTTTTATGTTATTGTTCTTTGCATCATCTAGCAGCTGTTGGATTGATTTTTCATTGCCCTTTCCTATTTTTGAGAAATCTTTTCAGGATCACCAACTACAATCCTGTCTTGTATATCTGATATTCTGTGCTCACATTGGCTCATTCTGCTGCATATACTTTCAATGGAATTTTTAACCTCCTGGATATCTGTTTAAATCTGTTTCATGGATTTCTTTTTTTCTCTATGTTGGGGATTCATGGTTTTCACCATTTTCCTAAGGTTCTCTGCTTTTTAAAAATTCTGAGTCTTCTCTGGGATCGCTAGTCATGACTTTCATTATGGTCACCACCTCTATAGTTATCTAAGAAATTATTTCTGATTTGATGTCTTTCTAGAGCCTCGTTCATCTGTTTTGTTACTTCCACTGTTACCCCTTCAGAGAGTCCAAGTGGGTAGCTTTCAAATTGTTCCATCTCACTGCCCTCTGTATTTGCCTTTGGTAAGCTGAAAGTTTGGGGTTACATCTTGCTTAAGTGTCTTCTCATTTTGTAGTTTTTAAAGTTTAATTCCTGGGTTGATTGCTTGTGGCAAGCAGCTTTACTGTTAATATTCAGAATGCTTTGGAAATGACTACTTCTCAGACACATCTTCCAGGTGTAGCTGGCATTTGGATTTTGAGTCTGTTGCAAGATTCCACCACTCCAATTTACTGGGGATGAGAAGTTGCTGCCTAGTTAGCCTAGCCACTGTCTTTGGCACTGTCCTGTAGTATTGTTTATAACCTTTAGGCAATCTCAGTCTTGGCATACCCAAAAGAACAACTGATTAGAACAATCATGTCACTTTGGCTAAAGTAGTATAATCAGCAATAGCAATAGTTTCAAACACAGCCTAGAAAATGACAAACTGCAGTAACTATAAATTTGTCACCTTTAACTGTATGAACTAGATTTGTTGTTATATAACAAAATCTAAAAGAAACCAGAAAATAGAATACATAAATATGCCCTCAACAGAGAAAATTTAAAAGGGTTTAAGTAAAAAATAAAGAAATAAAAGAAGAGAAAGACATTAGAAACAAGACTGGAGGACAAAGGAAGATTATACAGACTTTGGGAAACTGTTGAGGAAGACAAAGAAAGAAGGAGGAAATGAAAAGAAGAGAAGAGCAGAACAACAGGAAGAAAACTAGAAATAATGTTCACACTCATATAAAAGCAGGAACAATGAAGAAAAATACAACAAAACAAAAACTAAACAAGAAAAAAAAAAGAGAAGAAAATAAAAAAGTCCACTTCAGGTTGTGTCTCTGCTTTCACTGAGAGACAGAGTTGGCAGATAGAGCCCAGATCTATGTTGATTAACCCCAGCAAGCCAGTCCTAGATTTTAGTGGGGTAGTGGATAATCTCAGCCAACCTGAACCTTTAGTTCAAGGTGGTTTCTGGCAGTGAGGTTGGAAATTTGTTCAGCCTGCAGCACTCTGTGTGCCTCCTGTGGACTTGAACTTAGCTCCCTGCCAGCTGAACTCAGCTCCTTGATCTCCCACTGATTTGAACTTGGTTCTGCCTTACCCTGACAATGGGAGCCACTAGATGGAGCTAGCCTGCGGCTCCTTTGAATTTGAGCTCAGTTCAACTCTCTCCAAGACGGCAATCAGTCAATGGCCCTCTCCTGAGTGGATATCTGAACCCAAATAACTCACCAGCCACTGTAGTCTGCTGCATCCACTGCTCCATTCCACTGGTGTGTTTCTTCATGGAGGCCTCTGGGGTCGCTAGCAGTCACTGTGCATCTGCAGTTTCAAGCCATTTCTCCCATGAAGTGAGTCACAGCTCAAGGGGAAAGTGTGGCTTACCACTCCTTCATTGAGGTATTTCTCTTCACTCTCCCTGGGGCCTCAGTTCTTGCTTCAGATCTTTGCTAGGTCCCAGGGACCCACTTCCCTCCTTCTCTTCCTCATGTTGCTAAATTCCAGTGTTTGGACACCAAATCTTGGAGAGGCCCTTTCTCTGCTGTGTACCACTCTGCCACCTTCTGGAAGTCCCTCAGCCATTATTTCTTCAAATATTTTCTTTTGATCTTGCCTCTCTTTCCTTTGGGTCCCATTGCAAAAACAGCCATTTGAAGTTGTCTCACAGATCACTAATATGTTGGCCATTTTTTCAGACTTTATTCTTCTTCTGTTTCATTTCAGTTTTTATTGCCATGTATGCAACTTTACTAATTGATTTTTTATTTATCTCCAACATTTTAATTTTTATCTTCAGAAGTTTGAGTAGGGGACCAGGGATTTAGGTCAGTGGCACAGCTCCTGCCTGGCAAGTGTGAGGTTGTGAGTTCAATTTCTGGTACCAAAGAAGAAAAAGAAGTTTGAGTTGGTCTTTAAAATAATTTTTATATTTTTACTTACATATGCAATCTTCTCTTCCTCTTCTTGGACATACAAAATGTAGTTTTATTATCTATTTTAATATTTTCCCACTAATTAGATCACCTATAGCCTTTACAGGCTGGTTTTAAATGATTTTACCCTTTATTATGGAGTACATTTTCCTGTTTATTTGTGTACTCATGATTTTTTACTAATACCATGTATTTTTTTTCTAAATACTGTGTATTTAACCTTGTTAGCTACTGGATATTTTGTATTTTTATAAATATTCTTGAGCTTTGTTTGTGATATAGTTAAACTTCATGGAAACTGGTCCTTTTGAGTTTGCTTTGCTTAGGTATGACCAGAACTACATTTGATTTATGGCTAACATTTTTGCCCCACTACAGAGACAATTCTTTCTCAAAGAAATTGATGAGCTATAAATTGAGAAGGTTTCCAACTTGATTAGTAGGCAAACTCTGAGATTTCCCCCCTCTACTCCTTTTAGGTGTTATTTTCCTTCAACATAGGGTAGTTTCCTCAGATGAATGTGCAAACCAGCATTCAGCTGATGACTTGAAGGAGACTTTCCTCAGTTTTGGAGTTCTCTCTCTAGTGCTCCCTGTTGTGTGGGATCCTGGGATTCCCTGCATATCTCCTGAAGAAAAGGGAGACTTTTGGGCTCTCCCTGGTTTCCCCTTCCTGTGTGGAAGCTGAAAACCCTTTCTTATCACATAACCAAGAAACTATAGCACTCACATTGTCTGTTTTCTCTCAAGATTCATGGCCTGTGGTGCCTAATGCTAAGGTTTGAATACTGTTGTTTCATATATTTTGCCTGGAGTTTTATTTGTAGAGTAAAATCAAGTCCTTGTTGTTCCATCTTGGTCATAATTAGAGTCCTGATGCTATTTTAAGTGGTATTAAAGTCAATAAAATTTGCCCCATTTTTTATTTGTAGTCTATGGAAAATAATTAAATTAGATTAATATATTCATGTTTATCTATTGAGACAGGGTCTTGGCATGTGTTTCTGCCTGGCCTGGAACTTGTGATTCTTCCACTTCAGCCTCCTGAGTGCTGGTATTAGAAGCATGTGTTACAATGCCTGAGTTTCTAAAATTTTTTTGAAAAACAATTGATTTTTGACATTTGATCTTGTAGTCTGTAACCTTGCTAAATTCTTATTAGTTTCATATTTCTGTGGCAGACTCCTTAGTATAAACACAATCATGTTTTCTGTGAATACAGAAAGTTTCACTTTTTCCTTTGTAACTTGCTCTTTCTCTCTTTCTTCATCTCTGTCTCTGTCTCTCTCTTTCTCTCATTGTTGAACTAGGATGTCTATGTGATGTTGAGTAGAAGTGGACAGAGTAGATTTTTCTCTTCTTGTTCTTGTTCTTGTTCTTGGGAGTGAAAGCATTCGACCTTTAACCATTATGTGTGTCCTTTGGAACCATTAAACTTTTTGTAGAAGTCTTTATTTTGTTCAAAGAGTTCTTTTCTATTCTTAGTTTGTTGAGAAGCTTTCCATGAATGTATCTGGAATTTTATCAAATGCTTTGTGTATATCTGTTCAGAACATAATATAACTTTTCTCCTTTATTCTCTTAAAGCATGAAATCACAGTAATTGATTATCATTAAATTAGTTTTATGCTCCTGAGAAATTCCACTTGATCATGATATATTGTTCTTTCAAAAAATGTTTTAATATATTGATTATTCTAGTTATATTTTATTTGGGATCTTATATTAACACATGTGAAAGGTATTTATTCAGTTTTATTGTTATGTGTTTACAGGTTCTGATAGCAGGGTATACTGGTAATAAAGTGAGTTGATAAGCATTCCCTCTGCCTTTACTTCTGAAAGAGTTTGAGTGTGATGAGTAGTATTTCTTCAGTGATAAATGGAATTTATCAGTGAGTCTGTTGGCCTGGGAGGTTCTTTCTTTCTTTCTTTCTTTCTTTCTTTCTTTCTTTCTTTCTTTCTCTCTTTCTTTCTTGTGCTAAGGATTGATAAAAGCCTTGACATACATTAAGCATAAGGTCTAGCAGAGAGTTATAACCCCAGTTTCTTGTGAAAA
>RJWT010041827.1:0-12248 GCA_004365215.1 Cuniculus paca
TTATCATGAATCAGTTATTAACTAAATGACTTTGGAAGAAACAATCTTTCTGATTCCAAGTGTTTCTACCCAGCAATAATCTTCCATGATTGAAAAAAAAAAGGAAGATAATTATATCCTAATTTAAGAGTCTAAGGTGATAAAATTACATTTATAAAATAGCTAAAATGAAGACACATTGTGTACACAATCTTTTCTTTTTATGAAAAATTTACTCCTTGCTTATCTGGCATATGATCTCTTCTGGTGCAATTCAATGTAAAAATTTATAAGTTCTAGAGAAGCTAGGATTTATGATTGTGGTAGAGATAGCTTTTAAAAAGTCAAAGATACTTGAAAATGTGATAATAGGTATTTGTCTTTTTGTCATTATAAACCATAGAATATGAAAATTATTATATACATCAAACACAATATAAACCATTCAATCAATGAACGCTGAAATGTCTGCATTACACACACACACACACACACACACACACAGTAATCCAAATTCTGTTTAAGAGAAAAGAGAGTGGATTAATATTAATTTGGAAAGCTAAAATATTATTTTTGTTAGAAATAATACTTCCTACATCAGTTGTTCTAGTAAAATGGCTGTCCAGAATGTATAATGCATATTTTGCTGCAAGTGTCCATAGGATACAACCATGTCTCATGAACATTTCAGCAATTCCTTATCAAATGTTGAAACAGGAATTCAGAGTGGCTAACAAAAAGGCTATCCAGTGAATGCCACCCACATCTCCTTTTTATATATAAAGAAACTAACGTTAGAAAATATTTAAAAATCATATCCCTGATACGGAATTTATCAGAAAAATTTAAATAACCTCGATGATAAGAATACAAACAATGCAACAAAAAACTGGACAAGGGATCTGAATAGACATTTCTCCAAAGATGATATAATGATGTCTAACTGGCACATGAAAATATAATCAACACCATTAACCATAGGAAAATGCAAGTACAAATTACAATGATATAGCAATTTACCCACAGAAACAACTAAGGTTTAATATACAAAGTCCCTGATTTATAAATGAGAATGCTTGTAAATCAGATTTGTTCATCAGTCTGACAAAATGAACCTTATACACCTTTGATATAAATGCTCAGTATAAAGAATAAAAAAAAAACTTCACACACAAAACACTAAATAAGGTTTTTGCTTTTAGAGTTACCTTAAAATGGTAAGGAAAACACATGTGCTACTTCCGCAATTTGTTTGCATCTACGAATGTTCATAATGAGAGATGTGTTGGTATCTGCGAAAGTTTGCAACTCAGGGACTTATAGTAGAAAAAAACCTAAAACTTACAAGTGTTGGTGAGGATATGAAAAAGCTAGAACCCTACATAGCACTGTAAGTGGCCATGAACAGAATATATATGTATAAAATGTAGAGTTGCCACAAAAGAGAATATTGCTCATCAACAAAAAGAAATGAAGTACTAGTGCAATAAAACATGAATGAACCACAAAACCTTTACGGTATGAAAAAGAATTCAGATGCAACAGAACACATATTATATTACATCATTTCTATGAAATAACCAAAAGAGGTAACTATGTAGAAACATTTTCAAATGAATTACAATGATGTGTAGACAGTTCTAACATGACTGCTGAGTACAAATAAACTCCCAGGCACTGTATATGGTCAGTTTTCTTCTCACTAATACAAATATGAACTCTTTAACTGTAATATATTTTCAGAAAACAGCTATAATAAAGTATTTTAAAATATAAATGCAAATAAATTTTCTAGAGGCATGTTACATGGTTCTAAAACATATGGATGAGAAAATAGAAGCCTAGAAAAGTCTGATAGCTTTCCCAAGATAGTAAAGTTATTAAGCAGCAATACTGGAATTTAAACCTAAGTAGTCAAACTTTATTTAAAAAATTATAATAGCTTACAATTCTGAATACAATAATAATAAAGAGATTAATTTCCACTTCTTGGGCTTGTTTGCTGCAGAAAGAATTTTTGTTGTGACCAATTATGTACATTATTTCAAAGGATGAACATTATTTTAAAACAGTTGAAGTCATCAAGAAGCTACCTTGATAGTCAGACTTGCAACACCATTGTGTCTGGGAGTTAAAAAACACACAAAAACGTGATCCAGGCATTTCATTTGAGACACTTAGCAGCTGAGGGCAAAAAAACCCCACCAGTCCTAGTCAAATCCTAATTATACTACTGAAAAGCAGTAACTAAAAGAAAACATTCATGATACTCAGAGAAAAATTGTATACTACTTACAGGGATTCGCTAGAAACTACATCAGACACTAGAGTGTGTAATGATGTGTGCTAGAGGAGGGAACTCAATCAAGTGCTCTATATGTGGTAAAAACACTGATCAAGTGTGAACTGAATACCTAAACATTTTCACATAAAAGAAATTTAATTTAAGAAAGATAATTTTTGTTTGAGATATACATGCTACTAATCTTGGAAAGTGTTCCAAGTACACTTAGGTCTTGTGCTAGTTTACATTGATTGAGTGCTCTGTATGTGTCTATTAGGCTCAGCAGAGCTACAGTATTATTCAGTCTTGTAATTCTTAATCATTCTCTTTGGTTGTTTTATTCACTACTAAAAATGTAAGTACTCTATTGAAGGATCCAACTTTTCTTTTTGAGCTGCCCTTGTCTCACCTCAATTCTGTCCATGTCAGATTCACATCTTTAAGATGTGCTACATTCTGTACATAAATGCATATAATTTTTAAGCCTTCTTGGTCCATTAAGTCTTTATCAATGTACAATGTCCTTCAGTGTGTCCTGTAAGAGTTTTATTTTTTAAGGTATCTTTTGTCTGCTATGCTTATAGCCATCCTTGTTTATTAAACTCTCTTGTTTAGTATTTACATGTAATTTCCTGTCTTTCTTAATATGCTTTCATCTGTTATATCAGAATATGTGATACTTGGTAATATAAAAGAAGAAATAATGCAAAATTTGCAAAAATCTTTTAGAGAATAAAAAGAGGATTTTTTTTAACTCATTTTAGGGGTGAGCATGACCTTGACGTTTGAGAAACTGGAGATAAAGAGAAAATTGTTTAACATGATAAATACAAACTACAAACAATAAAGTAAACATAATACTTGAAATATTTCTAGCCATCTTTTGACTTTCACTCTATGAATTTCTTTTTGCGTTAAACGTATTCTATGTAGCATATAGTTAAATCTTGTTTTTTAATCCATTCTGTAATTCTGTTTCTTTTGATTTCTGAACTCAGACCATTTACAATGATGCTTACAACTGATATGTGTTTTCTTATCCTTGCCATATTATTTTCCTGCAGTTGGTTGCCTGTCTTTTCCCTCTGTTTAATTGTTTGCCTTGCCTGGTGGCTTATTTGTGCTGGTTTTCATGGAATTGTAGTCTTTGTTATCTCTTTTTGTAAAAAAGATATTTTCTTTTAAAAAAAGATACACATTTTGGAGTGCTAGTTTGGTGGTAATGAATTTCTTCAGTTGTTCTTTGTCATGAGAATATCTGGCAAGCACGAGGTCATGAGTTTGATCTCTGGTACAGAAAAAAAAATAGATACCAGTAGAGTTTTTAATCTACTGAATATTCATTTGAGTCCATTTCATGGATTTCATTTATTTCCTAGGTTGGGCATTCATGGTTTCCATCATTTTCCTAAGCTCCTCTATTTTTTTTTTAATCTGTGTCTATACTAGATTCACTAACCAAGTCTTTCATTATGATCATCATATCCTTCTTTATCTGAGAAATTATTTCTTATCTAATTTTTTCCTATAGCTTCATTCATCTGTTTCGTTACTTCTGCTGCTACCACTTCAGAAAATTCAGGTGGGTGGCTTCTGATTTCCTCCACCTCACTGCCTCCTGAACTTGCCTTGGGTGGACTGGAGGTCTGGAGTTGCATCTTGCTTCTGAATCTTGCCATTTTCTATTTTTTAAATTTGTTTTCTGTACTGATCCTGGTAAGTTGCTTATGGTAGGTACTTTTATCATTAGAATCAAGGACTCCATAGGAAATGACTGCTCCTCAGAGATGTCTTCTAGTTGTAGCTGGCTCTTATCCTTTGAGTCTGTCCTAGCAGCCTACCCTCCCAATTTATTATGGATGAGAATTTACTATTTGATCCAGTACCCAGTTCATTGGTACTGGACTATGGTAATGTTTATGACTCCAGAAAATCGAGGTGGTGGCACACATGTAAGAACAACTGATCACAACAGGTATGACACCCTGGCTAGCATAGAAGAATTAGCAGTAACAATAGCATCAAACACAGCCTAGAAACTGACACACTGTGGTAACTGTTAATTTGGTACAAGAACTATTAATTATGAATGAGATTTATAGTTATACAAGAAAATCTAACACAAACCAGGAACTTACACATCTCCCCTTAGTAAAGTGATCTTAACCTTGAAGAGGGAGAATTTAAGAGGGATAAGGGGGGAAAAATGAAATATATGAACAGAAAGATATTAGAAGTAAAGAAACTGTAGAAAAGGGCAGATGAGAAAGAACGAAGGAGAAAGCAAAGTAAGATCAAAGTGAACCAGAAAATCTAAAGATAATATTCATTCTCATGAAAAAATAAAAAAAAATTTTAAAAAGAAAACCAAGGAAAGAAAAAAAATGATGAGCAAAACAAAAGAAACAACAAAAATAAAAACCGAAACAACCAAAAGAAAGAAAAAGCAATTTCTCAAATCACAAGCCTGTGTCTATTCCCTGGTGTCCACAATCCTGTGGTAGTGTCTAAATCAGGGCCCATATATGTGTTGGGTAACCCCAAGAAGTCTGCAGGAGGATTTATGCTGGGTCTTGGGCAATCCCAGCAAGCCTGTAGTAGAGTCATGACTGGGTACCAACTCTACTCTTTCAACTGCACAAATGTGCAGGTTGATCTTGGTCTCCAGCTATGAATGCTAGGGCCTGATACTTTATCCAGCAACACTTTGAACATCTCTCAGTGGGCCACTAAAGTCTCCTTACCCTATAGGCCTCCACAGCTATCACTCACCCAGTTGCTGTGTGGAATTTCAACAGTAGAAGCCCTGAGACAAAAACAGCCCATGCCTTCTCTGAGTCCCACATTCAGTTAGTCCCTCCTAGTCCTTTCACTGCCCAAATCTGTTACACGCCACTGGCGCATCTCTCTCTATCTATTATGCCCCTGGAAGTGGGGACTGGGGTGGGAGCATAGAGTGTTTCTTCATTTTGCTTTGCAGACCATCTAACTTTTTCCTACCACCCCTCTCTTCACTGTCTCTGCAGGCTCCAATTAGGCCCTGCAATGTGCAGCATCCACCACACTGCTCAGTGGTGAGTCTGTTCCCAGAGGTACCTGGACTCCCCCATTCTCAATGTGTCTCCATAGGTTCAATGCTTCTCTCCCATACAGTGAGACAAACACTTGACTCCAAAACTGAAGACTCTCAACTCGGACCAAGTTTGCCTGTAAATCCCCTCACAGTCTGGAAGAAACTGGTGGATCATGGAGGAGGGATCAGCTTCCTGGTCACTTGCCCCTGTTGTGTTTCTGAGAAATATGCTGCCAGGCTGCAGTGATCTCTGTTTGCAGGAGGGCAAAAATTATGAGGGGTCACATACCCAAGCATGTCCATGTGGCTTGACTCTGTCATGGTACTTGGGATCCACCAACTATGTAAGAACTTCCTGGAATGGCAGTTCCTATGTTGGATGTGGCTGGAGCCCCTCCTGTCAACCCTATATGACTGCTTCATCTTGTATAAGCTCCTATGCCTATATTTTGTTTGATCTGTAAGTCTCTTATTTCAAATTTATTTTTGGCATCAGGATATATTTTCTTCCCCTTCCTCCAGTGACCTGTATTTTTAGTTCATTTTTCTCTGAGACTGTCCAATATGACTCCTCCTCTATTCAGTCATGTTGAATTTTCACATAATGCAAATGATAAAATATTGAAAGATGTAACTCTGAAATTGGTTAGGGTTAAGGTTAGCAAGACAAAGATTTCCACTACTATGCCCATTTTTTTATTTACCCTGAAGTTCATAGTCACTGCAATAACATAGAAAAGTGAAATTAAGTTCCAACTATTGGAAAATGAAAAATGTATTTTCTTTCATATGCTAATTATTTTCTATGTAGACTTTTTTTTGTGTGTGTGTGGCACTAGGGATCAAACTCACGACCTCGCACTTGCCAGGCAGGTGCTTAGGCTGCTGAGCTAAATCCCCAGCCCATCTATGTAGATATTTTTAAAATTGTGAATGCTTTCAAAATAAAGAATAAATGTAGCAACATTACTATTAGTACAGTCAGCATATGACCATTTATTGTATTTTGCTAAAATTTAGAAAATAAAATTTATAAAACTTATAATTGTCATTGAAAATATAAAAAACCTTGTCATAAACCTAACAAAAAATAGGCAAGACACCAAGAAGGAAAATTTGTTAACTTGGTCTATAATTTGCACCAACTACAGAATGTAAATAAAATAATTCAAATAAACCATAGATGAAAATGTTATAGGTGAAATAATTAAAGTTGACCATCAAATAGTAAAATATGTCTATGAACTCAAGGTAGACAAACACTTAACAGACTACTAAAAGCATTAACCATTAAGAAAACTTAGTAAATCAGATTACATTAAAATTATGAACATCTATGAATTAAAAGGCATAATTAAATGTATGAAAAGGTAAAACATGAAATAGAGAAATTTGTTTATAACCAAGGTCATACAACGAGCATATACAAGAACTACAAATCAGTAAAGAAGAGAAATAGGATAAATGAAGTACATGGACATTCCAGAAAAGATTACGTCCAAATAGTAAATAAACTTATGAAAAATTGGTCAACCTCCTTAATCCTCAGGGAAGTACAAATTTAAACTATAGTTTGACTAAACTGCAGCCCACAAAATATCACTTATTTAAGCTGATATTTTGATATTACAAATTGCATGTTTCTATGTTGCACAAGCACTAAAACAGAAAAGCAAAAGGAACTCTCAAACGGCACTCATGCAATTGTAAAAAGGTGTAATGAATTTGCAATTTAGTTGGTTAGTATTTACTGAAGCAGTATGAGTATACATATAATCAAGTTATAACACTTCTAATTGTATTTTTATATATAACATATCGCAAAATCTTGTACAAAAATGTTCAAAGGCATATGTGGCTCCATGTTTCTCAGAACCTGAAGATTACACAACCTGGCTGGGAGCTCTGATTAAGAAAAATCTATGAATTAAAAATGAAAGATTAGGTACAAAAATGAATATGGGATTAGAATTATAAAATATATCACCAAAATGGCTGAAGACTTTGGGATTCAGGGCTTTTTATTATTTTTTTACAAATATTGTTTGTTTTAACCTGTTTCAAACCCAGATCCCTGGCCATAAAGTACAAATAAAATCAAAAGAAACAGTGTTATATTTTATATACTTCTTCATGAATAACTTTATTAACTGTCAATGAAAATTAGAATTTTTCTGGAATCTTCTGACAAGATTATTTTAAACTGCTTCTCTTTAATGAAGTTACCTTTGGAGTTAGTCTTTACTTTCACTATGTTTGTCATCTTGACTCCAAAACTGATATTCTTTTTTTGGTCCAGGACCTCAGAATATAAAATAGCTTCAAGTTAAAGAAAAGCTATTTCCCCACAGTGCAGTTCTCTGAAAAACTTCTATCTACCACTAAAAGTCATATGTGGGGGTGAAGTGATCATAAGCTAGAACTTCCAGGGCAATTGCAAAATCATTATAAACAATTGCATTGATCAATTTTGTTTATAACCACAAACTTAAAAACACACAGTTCTGTGCACACTTGTAATTTTTAAAAAGAAGAGGGGATTCTGAAGGTAGCTGAAGTCTGACTACTAAACATCAGCACAATGAAAACAAATGATAATGAATAATGATCAATGAAATTCAAGTTACCAGATTTTTAAATAGATGGGCTGCCAGTTTGCGTTTTCATACTGAGAGCTTGTTTGGAGATTGTAGCAGGGGAGCGCAGCTACTCATATATCCGTGACTGAGGAAATGGTCCTCCTCTATCAAGAGTGTTCATCCTCTTCCACGCAGAGGTCATGCAAATGGAGCAGTGAGAGAGGAAGAGGACACTCCCCCTAGCCAGCCAGATCAGTTGAATCAACCTCGAGGAACAATAGGGTGATCGATGTCACAGCCAGATCGCCCTCACATCCTGCATTTCCATACTGAGCATCATATTACAACGAACTGCTTTTTCAACAACAAAAATAAGACAAAAGAGAAAATACAAAGATGAAATTGAACTTTATCAACAACGAAGAGAGCAATCATTTACCAATTTCTGATCTCTTTATTTTGCAACATTTTAAGATTTCTTTACCTCAAATGCTTTCATCAACGCATTGCATAGAATCTGACTTTTTCTTCCTAGCTGGGATGTTATAGAAATGGACTTGCCTATTGCAGGTCTCTAAAGCTTAAGTTTCATTTTCTTCATGCTAAACCTGTCTATGGCCATAAAAACATTTGGAAGAGCTACTGTAGGAATAATTCAACTATCCATTAATAGCAGAATGAATAAATTGTGGCATATCCATAAAATTGGGTATGATAATGCAATAAAATAAACAAATTACTACTGTGTGTAACATGAATTACACAATCACAATTTTGGATAATGGAATTCAGACAATAATTAATACATATTATATTATTTCTACACAGTTCAAAGTCTGAAAAATGTGATTTATAATAACAGAAATATGGATAGTGGTTTCCTGTGGGAAAGAAGGAAATACATAAATTTTTGGTATGTGGAATCAAATGAGCTTGTAGTAGTATCTTTTTATCTGGGTAGTGGTTACACAGATATTCTTATTTTGTGATAATCCTTCAAGTTGTAAACTTAGGGTTTATATACTTTTCTCCTTGTACATTAAACTTTAATGAAGTGCTTATTAAAGTAGGAAATAAAATCAATATAATATTAATTTTTCATGAGCACAATCTTAAAGAAGTATGAAACCAAGTTATAAAAATCTCTCCTCTCTGTATTCACACATTGGCAAAGAACACTGGAACTATTCTGAGGACAGGTCAACATACCACATTCCATATAGCATCAAAGTGTTTCTAATAAAAATCTTGCATCTTTTCCATTTTTTATAAATGATCCCATTAACAATCTTATTGTATTTGAATGCTATAGTTTCACATTTTAAGACTGTGACACCTTTACAGCATTGCATTCTATTCGTGTTTTCTTGGGGAAAAATAGCCCTCTCTTAAAATAACCTTTATTTTCATTTTCAGATTACAAAAGTCAAACTGTTCATTTTAGTACAAAAAAGTCAAAACAAGACTTATAACATCTATATTCTGCTACAAGTACAGCATATTTCACAGGGTTGTCTCCTTTTGCCTAGATTGCTGAATGAGAAGCTACACAGAGTTGAGCCAAAGTGGAAATGCAGTGACCTACATACAGTATGAGCAAATATTAATTTTTTGAAGCGAGGCACTTTGAATAAAGGATACACATGCAAACATATGCATATACAATATATAAAACAGTTTGTGTTCTGATCGTATGTTTAGGTATGGGAGGTAGAGACAAGTTTTACTTGAGTGAATTAGTCTTAAATTTCTTTAAAGTATTTTTTTATTGGAGAATGGAGATGTAGCCAAGTGATAGAGAATTCGCCTACCATGTACAATACCTTGGGTTGGCTCCTCAGAACTGCATATTTTTGGGGGGAGTATTGGAATTTGACTAATTTTCTTAAGCTAATTTTGAAAGTATAGAGAATCCATGGACTTCAGAAGATCTCTGGAATCCTATGCATCGTTTATTGTAGATGTAAATGCTGATGAAGGAAATAAATATTAGAATCAAACAAAAACAAATACTCAAACAATTTAAAAGCTCTATAGTTAAAACTCTATATGCTACCAACAATATAAACAAGCTACTTCTTCTTTAGGTAAAAATACACAGTCAATGATTTTATGTTTTACATGAGAATTGAGTGAACATAAATGTGGGGTAAGCAATTACCATTAGTGATCCACACAGCATCTTTAATTATGAAGCAACCTGTAGAGAATTAATTGAGCTTCACCGAAATCTAAGTAACTAGATTATAATTAAATAATTAAACATATTTAAAAAACATTTGAAGTGTATATAATAGTCATACAATGCTTTATTCCTATGCATTTTTTTATTTCCTGTTTTGTTTTGTTTTGTTTTTGAGACAAGGTCTCTCTATGTAGTCCAGACTGGTCTTGAACTCAAAACATAGCCTAGGCTGTCCTCATACTAGCTGTTATTCTTCTGTCTCAGCCTCCTGAGAGCTGCGAGTATAGGCATGCAACACCACACCCGGCTCCAGTGCATTTTAAAATACTGAAGTATAGAAACTCCTCATTTCCCAGCCATTGCTCTAAAGTACGTGAATATTTAATGAAGAAAATAAAAATTAAATATCATTATCTAGCTCTATTCAAAGACTTTCCTATTTGTTTTGTGTGTGTATGTGTGCATGCGATTAACCATGGCCTTGGGGAAAATGTACTATTAAAGTTAAAAACCAAAAAGAATTCAATTAATTAGCTCAAGTCTCCCAGCCTCCTAAGTCAGGTCACAGAATAGGTTCGATACATCCTAGAAAGAGTTGATTCATATAGATTTGTTAAGTAAAACAATGCTCCATTCACATTTCTGCAGAAAACGACCACAAAATTTAAAGTCAATCAATTATTTCTGGATAGCTTACTGATTATCTGCAGGATCCTGGCAACATATTCCTCCCATATTCTAAACTCTTGCTCTACTACTGAACTACACATTCTCAGCTTTAAAGCATATATTTTCAGTACTAGTAAACTACTAATAATACTAATAAATACTAATAAGAAACCATTTCTGAAACTTTTGATTTTGAGCATGACTATTATTTTTATGTAGCAGGATCACCCCAATTGCAGTGCCAAATAACAACATTGTGGTGGGAGCACCCCTAACACAATGCATACTTCTTACTTACAAAGTGTTTTTATGATCTCAAAGTGACATTTGTGACTTTCATGGATGGTCTCTTTATTGAGGGATCACACTGACACAAAAATTTAATGTTTTCTGAGGACACGTCACATCTTATACAATCATTTTCTGAGAATTATATATTGTGAAGGAATCAGTTTTCTAAAACCAAGTCACTAAAAAATAGCTTGGCATCCCTTTTACACGTCTTCCTAATAGTCAAGCTATCTGCATGTACACTCCAACATGTAACTCATTACATTTTTAAAGACCTTTATTTATAAAATGCTCTCCATGATATAAAATCAGCACACAAAATCAGTAGCATTCCTGTTCACCAATAATGAACCCACTGGAATGGAAATCAGGAAATCCTTCTACTCAAACTAGCTTCCAAATATTAAATACCTAGGAATCAATCTAATCAAGGAGTTGAAAGAGTTCTATAATGAAAATTACAAATATACTACTGTGTATCACAAACACATACTAATAACATTTTTCACAGGGAAAGGAAATGTTCTCTTATGTTGTGCCAAAGTCTGTTTTTAGGTACTTTTTCCCCATGGAGTCTGATGATATCCTCTAAGCAAAGCAGAACAATTTAAATTTCTCATATACATTGCAACCTTCTAAATATGTAAAGAACTTCCTTCAAATATTATAAGACAAAATGAATAATTTTAGTCCTCAGTTCTTTTTTGCTGAACATGTATTGGTTTGCCTTCTCATAAAAAATAGTCTATAAATGAGAGTTTTCCATGAGTCCATCAAGACAGAGTAGAACAAGTACATAACATTTCTTATACTGAGGTTTTATTCTGAAGCTAAAGATATATGCTACATTACATTTTCTTATCATGTTCATGCTTTTTTGACTCAAAGTAAGTTTATCTTTCACTAAAAGTCATAAAGCTTATGAGGATTTTTCTGGGGAAGGGAGAGGTGAAGGTGTATCTCTGCTTTGTTGTTGCTGTTGTTGTTGCTCTATATTGCTAGAGGTGTATTTTATTTTGTTTTATGATCTCAAGCTAATTTTTCCACTGGGAAAATCAATCTTTTAGATTATGCTTCTCTTTGGTTGCTAATTCTCCCATTTAGTGCATTATTTACACTTTCCAGTTTGGTCTATATCTTCATCGATAGGATTGATAAAACGATATTATGTAGAAGATTCTCGCTTTA
>RJWT010041828.1:0-12246 GCA_004365215.1 Cuniculus paca
TGTTTTAAGCCACTTCATTTTTGGTACTTTGTTACAGCAGCTCCAGGAAACTAATACATAGTGTAGCAGAGACTCCTAAATTAGCATCCAATAGTAAAGATTTCTGAATGTGACAGAAAAGAATATTCTATAAAGATAAATAAGAACCCTTCAAGGAAAATATAACATTTTTTGTTACCAGACATCCCCACCGTAAAGCATTTATGGCAAAAATGCTCAGAAACAAAAGAACATGATAAAACTATTTTCAGTCAGGAAGGGATATCATCTCTCTTTCAGAATTTGGCAGCTTGAATTGACAAAAAGTGGATAAGGGATAAACAGGACTTGAATAAGACAAGCAACAGATATAAAATGAGATAGCTAAATCATCAGTTATGTGTTTACATCTACAACCACTTGCATATGCTAAGCAAATAAACAGACAAAAACCTTGCAACTTAATTTCCTGCAACCATCTCACCTTTGCTTCTTGACTGGGTGCTAAAGGAATAGTACTTGGGCTTGCTAATTAATGGGATCTCCTCTCTTAAATAGTTTGTATTTTGTCTCTTTTGAGTATATATTCAGGGTTCTGATTTTGTCTTCCTCTCTCTAATACTCCCCAGCAGATGTCTGTCATGTTGTAGCAAGGGGCCAGGACTTGGATCTGTGTGGGTAAGATCTGGTACCACCTTTGGAGAGGTCCTAGGCATTTTCTTGTCACTGAGACACAAAACTCCACACTCTCAGCTTAAAGGAAGAGAGAGTTATTGCACCTCACAGTTTGTAGAGGTTTCAGTCCATAAATGACTGGCTGCAGGGCAGGATGGCATAGCACAGGGGCCCGGTAGAGAAGAGCTGCTCACGGCATCTTTGGAAGCAGACTCTTGCTGCATAACAAATCAACGCAAACTTTAGTTGCTTACCACAGTAACAACCACTGTTGCCTTGTGCACGTTCTGTGGTTCAGGAATTCAGGGGTGGCTGGGCTGGGTGGCTCTGGCTCAGGGTCTCATGACATTGCCATTGGTCATTAGCTCCAGATGGATTCATCTCGGCAGTTTCTTTACTCATATACTTGGTCCTGGTCTAGGGAGATTCACACATCCGGGATCAGAACAGCTCGAAAGCTGTCTGTACAGTATCTCTCTACATGGTCAGTTTTGATTGTCTGTGATTGTGTAACAACTCATCTCAAAACTTACTAGCTTACAACAATGACAGTACTTATTATTTCTCACAAATTCTGTAGAGCAAAAACTTCAGGAACATCTCAGCTGGAGGCTGTGGCTCAGGGTCTGGTAAGGTTGCCATTGTGTGGCCAGCACTGATCATCCCAAGGCTTCGTCACTCACATACCTGATGCCTGGGCTGGGGGGTGGGGTGGAGTCTGGAACAGCTGGGGTTCCTTGGATATTTCCGTTTCTATTCAGTCTCCCTACATGGTGCCTCCAGCATGGTGGCCTCAAGGTATCCAGACTTCTAACATGGCAGCTAATGGCTCTACCAGCACATGCTCCAAGAAAAAACAAGGCAGAATCTGAGTCAACTTCTGTGATGTAGGCTCAGAAGTAACAGTGCCTGCCATCCACTGTGCTCTGTGAGCCAGTTCAGCTTCAAGAGAAGCGTACATCAACTGTGCCTCTTCATGGAGGAGTGATAAGGTTCTGGAAGAGCCTATGGGCCTGGAAATATCATTGCAGCCATGCACTAGAAATATTCTCTGCCACAGGGACAAAGAGAGTCCAAGACGAACCCCTCCAACAAACATTGCTTACCTATGAGACACTAAGAGCATTCCGCTTGACATTGGGAATTAAATAAAGGTGATTATCAGTACTTTCATTGAGCATTGCACTGGAAGTTCCTAGACAGCGAAATAAGAAGAAAAATACACAAATAAAAGAAATAAAAACCCTTTGCAGACAATATCATTGTATAGTCAAATGAACATCTGATAAATTGTAGGTAGTAAAAGAATTTACCAAAGTTCTTGAATATGTCAGTGTACAAAAATCAGCTATATGTTTATGTATCAGCAACAAGAGTGTAAAAGATAGTCGAACTGGGAAAAACAAAGAAGACCAAGAGAGAAAAAGACCTATATACTAGCAAAGACCTATATGCTAGCAATATTTTCCAAGAAAATAATATATAAGTAAATATCATTAGTGGATGGGTCAAATGCATGAACCTGAATACAGAAAACAACTTGGACATTCATGGAAATTTAATGAATGATAAAGATGGCATTCCACATCAAAGAATGGATGATACACTCTTCAATAAATCATGTTGATAGGAATGGCTTAATATTCCTTAAAATGTAAAGTTAAAACAATGACTCATTCTTTGCATAAAAATAAAATCCAGAGAATCTAAAATATAAATTAAAAACTAATAAAGCCATAAAAGCACAAATGAAGACAAAATTAAAGGAAATATATCATTTGCAAAAGTTTCAAAAATATGAAACAGGAATAAATCTAAGACAAGATAAGAAGACTTCCACCAGGAAAACTATAAAACATTACTGAAAAAAGCTAAAGAAGGCTAAAATAGTCACATTTATGAATTGGTAGGTTCAAAATGTCAATCTTTGTAAATTGATCTATAGATGAAGTGTAAATCAATTTAAGATCCCAGTAGACTTGTAGAGAAAGCAACAAACAGATAGGGAAGGGCAAAGATCCAAGAACACTGAAACCTTCCAGAAGCAAGCTTGATTTACCAGCTGTCGAAATTTACTCTAAAACTATGGTAACAAGATAATCTGGCTTCGGAACAGAAAGAAAGGAAAGAGAATAGAAAGCACAGAAACAGACCCACACGCAGGTGGAAATTTAGTTTTTGAACAAAACTGGGATTACAATCTCTGAAGAAAGAACAGACTTTTCAGTAATGGTCCCAGGGCATAGTTTGTGAAAAATAAAATGTGAAATTTTGTAGATTATACTTTCTCCTTTTCCTTTTTAAAGATTCTACGCTCCTACCCACTGCCGCACGATCTGCAGCGCCTGCTTTCCGTGACTTGGAGGCGGCTGCCCTGGCGCGATTCCTGCACTAGCAGCTGGTCTACCGAACAGCGGTGAGGAGGTGGGAGCGTGGAGGCGGGACCCAGGGGCAGGGAGCCGGGCTCAGGGGCCGCCCCCTCTAGAGTGATTCGCGCAGGCTCAGGGTAGGATTGCCGCACAGGGAGCCTGGCCACCTTGGCCTGCTGTCCTGCTTCGGGGCTCATCCAGCAATCTCTTTCCGTGCACTTGTACTACAGTGCTGCCCTATGCCCCGGGCTCTCACCAGAGCTGAGTAGGTGCTGGCGCCATGCTCTTCAATCTCCAAAACTGTGAGCTCAGTAAACATCTTTTCTTTATAAAGTACCCAGCCTCAGTTTTTTTCTTATAGCAACTCAAACAGATAAGACAGTCCCTGTGGGAGGAAACCTTAGGCACTATCCCAAGCCACAAGAAAACAGATCATTGGCGAGTCACTGAAGAAAGGAGGTGGAGGGTATGCCGGGTGTGTGCAAAGCTCTGGGTTTGATCCCCAACACCCGTCCCCTCAGCAAAGTTGTGCAGCTGCATCTTGCTCTTTCCATCTCCACAGGAATGGCTTGATGCCTGTGTGGTGGTGCACACCTGCAGTCTCAGCCCTCGGGAGGCTGAGGTAGGAGAACTGCTGTGAGTTCAAGGGCAGCCTGGGCTACAGAGCTAGACCCTGACCCAACCAAACCAAACTGAACCTCACCTCACCAACCCAAGACCAGTTGTCCCATAAAGGGACTGTTCCTTCAGTCTCCATGCTAGTACATGTGTGAGTCCTGAAATGAAAACACACCTAGGGTAGAGTTGAAGCAGCAAACTTTCAGTTCTTGACACTGATATAAAGAAATAATGTATATTGATATAAGGCACTGAGATTTAAAAAAAAATTTTTTTTACTTTAAAGAGAAAAAAACAAAACAATGATACAGAATTTAATGTCAAAGTAATAGATTAACAATGGTCAATATATTGTGTGTTGTTATCTTCAAAGTAGTAGCTCAGATTATAAGATATAGGCATGAAAAATTGATCAACAATATGATCACAAACTGTTCTTTTCAATGAACTAAAAGGAATTAGTAGTACAATTATCTTAGCTATCTTGCATATATATATATTTTTTTTCTTTTTCCTGCTTTCTTTTCTTCTTTCCCCCATCCCAGTTGTTCTTTTCTTTTGAGCAGTTTCTTTCTCTTTCATGATACCTATTGTAGATTTTGGATCTTATTTACTCTCAGTTTCTTACACTAGGGAGACAATGTGATGTTTACATATGCAAGTCTGATTTATTTCACTTATAATTATGGTCTCAAGTTGCCTCCACTTACCTATAAAAGTGTCAAGTTTATCCTTCTTTATAACTGAGTAGTACTCCATTGTATAAAAAGACCATATCTTTTTTTATCCATTTCTCAGTTGATGAGCATTTGGATTGTTTCCAAGAATTAGCAATTACAAATTGTGCTGCTATAAACATGGGTGCATATATATTGCTGTGGTATGATGCTTTTAATTCTCCTGGGAAAATACCCAGAAGGGGAATAGCTGGATTGGATGGAACCTCTAGTCCTAGTTTTTTGAGGAATGTCCACAGTGATTGCCACAGTGGTTGCACTACTGTACACTCCCACCAACAGTGGAGAAGGATTTCTTTTTCCCCACAGCCCCTCCAGCATTTGTTATTGGTTGATTTCTTGACGGTAGCCATTCTTTCTGGGGTGAGATGGAATCCCAGTGTTGTTTTAATTGGCATTTCTCAAATGACCAGTGATATTGAACATCTTTTCATTCATTTATTTGCCATTTGTATTTTTGAGAATTGTAGGACCAGGGATTTAGCTCAGCGGCTTAAGCGCCTGCCTGTATTTCTGAGAATTGTGTATTCTCAGATGCTCATTTTTGGATTGAGTCTTTGAATTTGGAGGGCCTGATTTTTTTCAGTCTTTTATCTGTTCAAGATAGAAGTCGTTTGTCTGAGATTTTTGTGGGGGGGAGGTCGTTTGTTACTGCAGCAGAGTTCATTAGTAAATACATCTATCTGGGCAAGGTGAGCTCAGCACTTGGGAGACTGAAAGATCATGGCAAGTAGAAGACCACCCTGGATTACACACTAAGACCTGCCTCAAAAGAAAATAAAACAAAGCCAGTTGTGGTGGAATACACCTGTAATCCCAGCACTCAGAAGGCTGAGGCAGGAGGATTTCCACGAATTCAAGGTCAACTTGGATACATAGTGAGTTTAAAGTCAGCCTGAATTACAATAAGATCCTGTCTCAATCCCCCTCCCCCCAAGAAACACCTTCATAGAAACATCTAGAATAATGTTTGACTCAATACCTGGGTACTTGGTCTAATCAGGTTACTAATTAAAGTTTATCATTACATTATAAATCTCTAGCTAAGTGATTTTAAGCCTTGTTACTCTGTCTCCCTCCATGTCTTTTATAGTTATCCCCCCCCCCCTTTGTGTTTGTTAAGGATTTAACCTGTAGGCCTTCACACTCAGCTAAATTCTCAGCCCATTTTCATATCCTGAGACAGGGTCTTACTAAAATGTTAAGATTCTCAAACTGGGCTGGAACTTGAAATCCTCCTGCCTTAACCTCCCAGAGTGTCAGGAGTACACGTGTGCTACCATGCCTGGCTATCACCAACCTTTTACTTCATTGTTTTTTTCTTATTTGTATCTATCCTGTTGTTAAACCCATTCTGTTGAATCATAGCTTTAACTGCTGAATTTTCTTTCTAGATTTTCTTTGATTTCTTTCTGACATACTTGACCATTTCGAATATCTCATTCTAATTTTTTATTGATTTTTTAAAATGTTTTGCAGTGCTGGGAATTGAATCCAGGCCTACTACTGAACTGCATCTTCAGATGTTTTATTTTATTTTATGACAAGGGCTTACTAAGTTGCCCAGGCTGGCCTGGAACTTGGAATCTTCCTGCGTCAGCTTTCCTAGTAACTGAGATTATAGGTGTGCACCACCATCCCTGGCTGCAATTTTTAAAATATTTTACTTATTTATTTATTATTATTATTTTGGCTGTAGTGGAAATTGAACCTAGGGCCTTTATATTGAGCTACATCTTCAACCTTTAAGAAAATTTTTAAAAAAGTGTTTTTTTTTGACACAGTTGCTAAGTTGCTAAATTCCCAGGCTGGTCTGTAATTTGCAATCTTCCTGTCAGCCTCCAGTGTACTAGAATTACAAGCATGCACCACCACATCTGGCTTATATTTTGTATTATATTTCTTTATACATATCCCCCTTTCTTTAATTTCACATTCCAATTCTGATTTTTTCTTGGGGGGTGGGTACTGAAAGTTGAATTTAGGGCCTTCACATTGAGCTATATCCTCAACTCTTTTTAAAAATTTATAATTTTTCATTTTGAGATAAGGTCTTTCTAAGTTACTAACTTGCCCATGCTGGGCTGTAAATTGTGATCTTCCTGCCTCAGTCTTCCGGACTGCTGGGATTATAGATGTGTGCCACCATACTGTTTTGTTGTTGTTGTTGTTTTGTTTTGTTTTGCTTTGTTATGCTTTGCTTTTTAAGACAGTTTCACTATGCAGTTCAAGCAGGCCTTGAACTCACTATGTAGCCCAGGCTGGCTTTCAACTTGCAGCTATCCTCCTGGCTCAGCCTCCTGAGTGCTGAGATTACAGATGTGTGCCTCCACACCCTGTCAGAGACTGACCTGTGCAGGCCGTCCCAGGTGCCTGCCTCAGTGCCACCCGTGAGGTACCACCCCACTCCTCCAAGCCTTCCCCACCCAAGGTGCCCCTTTCCAGAACTTAGTCCTGCTAGTTTGTCACCCTGACCCGAGGGCAAATGAGGATGAATGACAGAGACACCGAGTTGGCTTACCACAGGGGCAACCAGGCAGAGAGCCCCAAGCCTCTGCCTCATCTTGTTTAAGAAATAGCTGGCAAAATTTTTTTCCCACACTGTGGATTGTCTCTTCACTCTGTTGGTGGTTTCTCTTGCTATGCAAAAAGATCCCAGTTGTTGATTCTTTGTGTTAGTTCCTGTGCCATCAGGGTTTTATTCATAAAGTGTTTTCTTACAACAATGTCTTTAAGAGTTGTACCTATTCTATCTTCCAGCAGACTTAATGCTTCTGTTTTAATGTTTAGATCTTTGGTCCATTTCAATTATAGTTTAGTGCATGGTAAAAGATACGGGTCTAATTTTAAACTTTGGCATGTGGAAAACCAGTTTTACCAGCACCACTTATTGAAGAGGCCATCTTTCTTCCAGTGAATGTGTTTGGCACTTTTGTCAAAGATAAGGTGACTATTTTTGGCACCTTTGTCAAAGATAAGGTGACTTTTTTTTGGTACTGGGGATTTAGCTCAGTGGCATAAGCACCTGCCTGGCAAGGGCAAGGTTGTGAGTTCGATGCCCAGCACCAAAAAAAAAAAAAAAAAAAAAAAAAAGATAAGGTGACTAAGTATGTCTGGAGTTGTTTCTGCATCTTCTAATCTGTTCCATTCATCCTTGGATCTATTTTTTTTTCCAGTACCATGCTGTTTTATCACAGTAGCTTTGTAGCATAATTTCAAGTCTGGGATTGTAATAGCCCCTGCTTTCCCTTTATTGCCCAGAATTACCTTTGCTATTCTAGGTGTCTTCTAGTTCCAAATGAATTTTAGGATTCCTTTCTCTGATTTTTTGGGATATGTTGTTGGAATTTTGATTGGAATTATATTAAATCTGTATAACAGTTTTGTAAGTATGGCCATTTTCACTATATTGGTTCTTCCTAACCAAGAGCAAGGGATATCTTTCTGTTTTCTGATATCCTCTTCGATCTCCTTTTTCAGACCACTGTACCTTTCAGTGTAGAGGTTATTTCTACTCTTTCAATGTAGCTTTCAGTGTAGAGGTTTACTTCCTTTGTTAGACTAATTCTTAGGTATTTAATTTTTTTAATGCTATTGTGAAAGGTTCCCTAATTTCTCTTTCAGTGAGTTTGTTCTTCATGTACTGGAAGGCTATTGATTTTTGCGTGTTGACTTTGTATCCAGTTATGCTCCTGAATTTGGTTATAAATCTAGAAGTCTTTTTGTGGAGTTTTTGGGATCTTCTATGTAGAGTATCATGTCATCTATGAATAATGATAATTTAACTTCTTTGTTTCCTATCATTATTCCTTTTATTTCTCTTTTGTCTAATTGCTCTGACTAAAGTTCTCAGAACTATAATTGAGTAAGAATGGTGACAGTGGACATCCTTGTCTTGTTCCTGATTTTAGAGTGAAAGCTTTCAGTTTTTGACCATTTAGTATAATTTTGGCTGCTTGTTTTTCACAGATGACTTTTATCAGATTGAGGTAAAGACCATCTATTCCAATTTTCTGTAGGGTTTTTATCACGAATGTGTGTTGGGCTTTGTCAAATGCTTTTTCTGCATCTATTGAGAAGACCATGTGGTTTTTGTCATTCGCTCTGTTAATATGGTATATTACATTTATTGAATTGTGTATGTTGAAACACACTTATATTCCTGGATGAATCCTACTTGGTCATGGTGTATAGTCTTCTTGATGATTTGCTGCATTCTGTTTGCCAGTATCTTATTGAGGTGGTTTTGTTTTTGTTTTTGTTTCAATCTATGTTCATTAGGAGATTGGCCTGTAGTTGTCTTTTTCGGTTGGGTCCTTCTGTGGTGTAGGTATCAGGGTAATGCTTGCTTCCAGGAATGAAATTGGGAGTGTTGCTTCCTTTTAGTTTCATGAAAGAGTTTGAGAAGTAGTGGAATTAGGTCTTCTCTAACATAATTTTACATTGTATTGTTTTTATTTGTTTCACCTGGCAGTTGGTCAGGTTACTGAAGTTTGCTGGAGTGCTGGAAATGGACATCTTTTCCACAGATATATTAACATGAGCGATTGAACTGTAGCTTTTTTTATTCCAGGCAAAATTAGATTTTTGAGGTATTTCTTGCTTTTGATGCAGAGACAGGCTGTTCTTGAAGCCAAATAAGGCAGGAGATTAGGGGATGGCAAAGTGGCAGTGCAACAGGGTGTGATCTATCAATCAAGCGGTTCAGGACACTTGTGCAGAACAGCTTCTGAGCCTTGCACCCGATACCAATCAGAGAGTGCTGTCTTCAATTCTTCATTAAGCTCCTGGCCGCTGTGAGCATTTTCACAGCTGCTCTGCACTGGGCAGGGTGTACTTCTTTTCCTACTGTAACTGGCCATGCACACTCTATAGAGCAGTTTTTTCCCCCTTCTTGTCTTCCTACTTTTACCTTTAAAAAATGTAAAACCTCTATGTTTTTCACTTGTCTTGTCCAATTCTTTAATCTGGACAAGAGTCTGGAAGGGTCCCCTGGGTACCCCAGTACCCATTAACACAACTTTTTTAGAACTCTAATCTAATCTGTATTTCCTTTACCAGATCAACTCAAGAGTGACTTAATTTCCAAGTCCCCTTATGTCCTGACTGCCAGGTTTGGGGCACAGCAACAGAGCCAGGTTTGAGGTGATGTATATTGATTCTGTTTTTTTCTTGCCTCTTTGTAAAATTGTTTAGTTACTTGAACATTAGAACACTATTATTTAAGATGAGAAGTAATGGCTTTTGAAGTGTACAGAATAGAGCAAAACAACTGTGTGTAGATATTTAAGTATATAAACAGAAGACATAGGCCCTTGATACCTATCAAAATACCCAAAGTCATACATTTGTCATGAATAGCCAAGTTTCTAAACATCACCACACACTACCAGCCTATCCTATCTTAAACAATGAGTGAAGTAATACCAACTGTAAACATGCCAAATCTAGCCAGGTGTGGTGGTATATGCTGTAACCCCAGAAATTGGGAGGCTGAGGCAGGAAGATGCTGTAAGTTTGAAGCCAGTCTGGGCTACATAATGAATGCAAGGCCACCCTGAACCATATAGTGAGACCTTGCTTCAAAAAAACCCAAACCGAACATATCAAGTCCACTCTGTGCTGATTGTTGTAAACTAATTACTGCTGTTCAGAATGGCTGTAAACAGAGAAGACAAGTCAGAGACCACAGGGTCCTCCTGATCTTTGGGGTGATTATCCAGAGTTGGAAGAAATGCAAAAGAGGGATTACTAAGACAGATAACAATAAAACAAAAGCAAGATCCCTTCCCTACCACACACCCAGAAGTATTTATTTATTTATTGTAGGGGGAGCTAAACCCAGGGCCTCATACACACCAGGCAAGCACTTTACCACTCAGCTACCTTGGCCCTTTTTAATTTTTTATTTTGAGGTACAGTCTTGCTCAGTTGCCCAGGCTGGCCTTGAAGCTGTGATCTTCCAGCCTCCGTCTCCTGAGTAGCTGGAATTACAGACATTGGGCAGCTTGTCCAGCTCAGAAGTCATTCTTATGTTTTCAGTGCTTCTTAGGGAACATGACAACAGTGATCTCCTTTGAAACTCTGTGTATCTCCTCGCATCGAGATAACACCAAGCTGGGGCTGGTGGTGCATGCTTGTAATCCTAGGGCTCTGGGAGGCCGAGGCAGGAGAATTGCAAATTTGGTAGGCAGACCACCTGTGAGAGTAACACTTCTCATTGTGTTCCCGCATACTTTCATTTGCGAGGTGAGTTTCAGGCTTGAGAGGAAAGTGGCCTAAAGCCACCTCCTCACTAGCATTGTTGCATCCTGCAGATCGCAAAACCGGCTTTTACTTCTGGGGCCTCAGTTGTGGTAGAGGCTACATGACCCATTGCCTCATAGATGGGTCTGTGAAGACTCTTCCTGCAGACCCGCTGTGCAAGGGAATTCTTTCCAGTGCACTTCTGCTACTGCTGAAGGCCTTTAGCAGGTCACCAAAGTTTGCTTTCTCCTTGAAAAGTAGTTGTAGCCTGGACCCAGAAATTGCTAACACAGATTTATGAATCTCTCTTTTTTCTATTTTTGTCTCTTTAGAGAGTATCCGGGAGACACAGATTAACATCAGCCTCCAACAAAGAAGAATTTGACACGGGACACGACCCACCAGTTGTTTTCTATCTAAACCCAATCGCTTCGGCTTTTCACCTTTTCCACAGCAATATTAGGACTAAGTGCTGTCTTCTGTGGGGTTCCTCCCACAAAACCAAAAAATTTCCATCTCTCTTGGGATTTTCCCAAGCACAGCTGTTGGAGAACAGCAAGAAACACCCGTGCTGCTGCCACACTGCAGGCTGGCGTGTTTCCTCGATCGTAGAGTGACCTGGGTCCCCCAAATGTGTGGTCTTTGTGCTCTTACAAAATGACACGATTTTTCCTGTAAGGAAATCTCAGGATCTCCCAAAGGTAGTCAAACTGGAAAACATGAAGTCTGTGAAGGTCGATGGCCAGGTATAGCAAAACTTGTGGAGTTTACATCTGTTATAATTCTTTGAGTCTTTGAAGGCCGGCTCTCACAGCATTTTACATAATTCAGCATATTTCATTTCCATCTGTTAAACTCTACAGAGAGTAGGTTCTATATTTGCTCTCGGAAAGAAACTGGAGACTTAGTTCATTGAAAGTTATCTGACATTAAATATCAAGACCAACCATGAGAATTGTTATTTTGCTGCTCAGACCTTTGCGTTCATTGGCTTTCCTTCTCCTCTGAGCAATAATTCTGAATACAAAAGAACCCAGCAAATATCTCTTATGGCAGATTTTAAGGCTGGTTTTCAGAAAGGTTTTCTATGTTCTTTCCTTCTTGTAAATAACTTTTCCCATTGTTGGAGTCCTCAGTGACCACTTTGCTACCGGAAGCGAGGCAAGGGGAAGACTTGGTAGAGGATTATCCTCTCTGCCCTCCTGGTCCGCTAAAAGGAAAAGCCATGCCCAGGAGCTTGAATCACAGCCCCTAGGACACAATGGTGCAGGGATACTACTAGAGTTCTCTAGGGAAATTAGGTTTAACCTTTAGAACTTTATCCTGGTGTTTTACCCTCCAAGTAACACATATGAAAATTAATGTTGACTCAATTCTCAGTATACACCCATGAAATTTACCAAAGATACTCCTATTTCAAGAAAAACTGAGTTACTTAAAAAAAAAAAGCTACAGTTGTTTTTTAAAGATACATTTTAATCTGGGTGTGATGGTAGATGCCTGTAATTCCAGTCATTTGGGAGGCTGGGGCAGGGAGGTCACATGTATGACTTTACTCACATTTGACTAACCAAAATCACATTTTCCATTCTTCAGTGGAAGCACGGCCAGGTGTGGTAGTA